>JABFPJ010000024.1:0-96451 GCA_022817425.1 Gryon sp. ZL-2020 | reverse complement strand
AAAAAAAAAAAAAAAAAAAAAAAAAAAAAAAAAAAAAAAAAAAAAAAAAAAAAAAAAAAAAAAAAAAAAACGGAACAATTTCATATGAATGAAGTGCAACATCTAGAATATATATTATTATTTATTTAAAAATAATTTTTACAAATTATCATACAAATCCATTTTTGTTAAAACTTTTGAACATGCGAAAAAATATTTCAAAATCAATGACTTATAATTCGTAAGAATGAAACATATTAAGTATTTTTTAAATATTTAATAATAATATTATATTTTTTGTTAAATTTACAAACATTTGTTGAAATTATTCGTAAATATTAATATTAGAGTTTTCATAGTCACCCTTCAAGAAAATATTGCTTATGAATTTGTTTAAAATATTGGAACAATAAATTTTGTGCAACAAATTTGAGTGCCATTGTTATAATTTATCCAATAATCATGAAATATGAACAAATGCGATCTTTCAACAAATAAAAAAAAAGGAACAATAACAATAAAATTGCAATTTTTTTGCTATAATGTTGTTGCCATCATCAACCTGAAGAAAATAAAACACAAATTTCAAATTGATACATTAATTCGCGAGATATTAAAATCCAAAAATTCCTGTTTTTCGCGCAAATTAAGAAACGTCGTTTTCTTCTTCTTCTTCATGTTCAGAGTCCGGACGAGTAATTCAGTTCGATACATTAATGTTATATAATAATAAGTAACCTAGTTATAGTACGTAAATATAATACATTTATGTACCTCTTCAAGCCCAATTGAGGCTACCTTTTCAGAAGTAGCAGATGATAAGGTCCAAAAATGGCGAAATCGTGGCTATCAATAATGATAAGTATTTTGCTTGTATTTCAGGCAGATACATTATTGTTATATGGTAATATATAACATAAGTACAGTTCTAATACAAATGAATATATTTATGTATTTCTAGAAATACAAAACTATCGTAAAAATAACTAAGTAATTAGATAATACATTCTAAAAAAATCACAATTAAATTTTTTATATAGCTATAATTTTTTATATAACTACCTTTCATTCTCAATTTTCTTCCGCTATAATATTGAAGTAAACAAAAAATATTTATTACATTATTTAAATGCATAAATGATATATTCGGATACCCTCACGATGTAAACTATATTTTGAAAATATTTATTCATATTTAAAAATGTCTAACTTTTTGCCGAAAATATATTTTACATTTATATTTGCGCACATGTTTTGATATATATTTTGTTCCGTGAGGGTAATCAGTTGGAAAAAATAAATTCAAATATTAATTGCAAAATATCTAATATAAAAATTATCGTGCATCTCATCTAACGTATTTAAAGAGTATATCCATTATGATGGTAAAAGGAACTGTGGCATTTGCAAGTACGAGGGTGTGGAGTTGTTGGTGACCAATAATGCACAGATAGTCGCATTCGTCTGTTAGTGCCTTTTGCTTTTCTGTAGGTATAGTAATGCACTTATAAATCAGGTTCAGCCGCGGACCACCATAAAGCATTGCTATGTTTCGATGTCTGCAGGCATTCCTTGGGCGGGTTTACGTTTGATTCACGCATATGCATGTCCGCGTGTGGCACGACCCTCGATTCGCATAGGACGTGTCCATGTGTGTCTCATATAAGCATATACACGGCTTGGTTAGCAGGCGTGAGAGAACTTGTCGCCGGGCGATAATGGTTTATTTGTAGACGACAGTATGCGCTCACGCGCAAGATATGTTCCGGTTTCCTTGCCCATTCCTTCTCCGAGGATTGTTTATTACTCGAATTGAACGAGTCAAAGCCGATAAAAATCCCATTTGCCTGATGCCTCCCTCACGTGTTTTGCTATCTTTTTGTTCGGTCTCGTACTTTCACGCATCGGATTATTATCAGTTTGAATATTTGTAATTAAAAATCCAATTTATATCTCGAGCATTTATAACTGTTATTTATTAGTTTGATAATGCGACAAATTTTAATAAATTAAATTATCATACATTTATACTTATATTTTAAAATATCTTACAAATTATACACAGAAAATAATAATATAACAAATTTTACTTTATGTCTAATAATAATTAAAATATCAAAATATTATTCAATAGTATTATTAAATATTATTTAATTAAATATGAAAATTTATTACATATTCTGTTATTTTTATAACATTTCTGTACATTTTTACTAAAACTCGGTAAACACTATGACTTTATACCAGTAATATCACATTATTAGAACATACAGTAAATTTTCTGAAATTATTTTTTTGCGTGTAATAATTAAAAATTTGCATAATTTATAAAAAACGGGAAAAGCAATACGAGTATAAAATGAATTGATATAGTGTTTTGCAAAACAAATGTAATTCATTATATTATTTTATGAGCATATGCAAAATTCATAACGAAATTTATCGATATAAAAACTGGTCGTTCATTAATAAAAGATACTAAACAAAAAAATTCCATCGATCTTGGCATACCTCATATATTTGAAATACGATACTGAACGATTAACGATCGTTCTCCACACAAAATTGTAATGCACCGGGGTCAATTTTTAATACATCTCTCTGTTACCGATCGTGTCGTGAAAACATATGGTTGATACTTTGCGTCGTTTGTTTCTGCTGAAGACTCGCGCATAATCAAAGAACATTCTCATATGTCTTCCATAGGACGTTAATCTCCTACTATCATCAAAGATTGCAAATAAATGTATTTTTGCATTTCGTTAGAAATGCAAAAAAATTCTTTTTTGTAAGAAAGTTTAATTCGTAAATGTGTATTTAAATGGTATTAGATCTTATATATCTAAATTATTGAAATTAAAGTTAAAATTTTTTATTATAACAAAAATAAAATTGATATATATTTATTATCGTATAATAAGACTAATATTAATCAACTGTTATTTGGAAATACAAATTATCAGCGCTCATTTTTTCAACTCAATTTTTGTTGATTATGTTTGTTTCTTTAGCAGAAAAAACTGCGCCAAAAACCTGTTTTATCCGATACTATGTAGAATGATTTGGAGACGATTACATGCTTACCAATTGCCTATTTGTCGGAATGTCATTAAAAATGACATGATGAAGAATGAATCGATAGTATTTCGAAACATATACCTCCTATTAATGTAGAATCGCCCTGTATCTTTCGAAACATACGGTCAACTGGTTTCTTATCAAGAAGATTGCTAGTTCATTAATTGTGCACAGGATCAAAGGACAAATTGATCGATAAGAAAAGACTTAATAGCATTTTCCAAATGCTTCGTTCTTTCTCATATAAAAAAGATACGAACAGAAATTATTTTGTTATTTTCAGCTCTGTCGTTCTGTTTGCCTTGAAACTTTAATATTTGATTACCTTTAGAAGCAGTGATAGATCATCGATAGAGAAAATAATCTGAAATAATTAATCTCCGAGTCTTAAAATAAATTTTTTTTTAGATATTATTAAGAAATAACCGAAAAATATTCGTCTAGAAACATATATACAATTTTATATTTTAAATATATTATTTGAAACTAATGATAAGCAATACAAAAATACATCACAACACGTACGCTTGCAATATATTATACGCGTATTTTATGAATAAGAATAAATAATTGAAAAAGAAAAAAATGTAATGAACTCATATAGCTAACAAACAATATGCTGCAAACACAATTACTTTTTGCCCACACTTGTGTATGGAGTTATGACTTGTAATTGTTTTGACAAAAACCGTCGAGTGGAAACAAGTTATAGATACATCTCTACACGTGTCCATAAAATTCTGCTGGTTTATTAAACGGATTTTTCTGGACAGTGTGCACGACGGGAGAAATTCAATGTACTCTTCTTGTAACGTATTTGTTTCTTGAGGTTATCGTACCACATCTTCCTTCGTACGTGACAAGAACATAATAACGATCGCACATACTAGCCTTTATAACCTGTTTCTACATTTATGTAATTTCACCTTACAAATTAAGTGTGATGCTTTTGTTCATCACTGCTACGAGACAAAACTTTACCTTCTCAAGTAACAAACATAACTTGCAATTCTATTATTTTCATCAGTAATCTTATATTTATAGTCATTGAAAGACATTCCATATTTATGCGCATTTAGAATAACTTTTATAATTTTACATTATTCAAAGTAATGCTGAGTGAAAATTTCATGAATTTGCAATTATTTCACGCTACGTTAGTCTGCCTATATTGACTTAGAAGAAACCGCCGCAATTTGCTATTGTCATGCGCTAAAAATACTCGATAACCACAAAATGAATCATAGCAAGACATCGCATTAATTGATATTTACTATCACCGCATGGTCTAATTGCTATTAATATGAAGACTTTGTCGGCAACGCGGCTAGCCGCGAATTGCGGTTTTGTAAAGGTACCAATAAAGACAGCACTTTTCCTTCCTGCCATCATCTTTGAACATATATTGCGGTGCACGATTCGTAAACTTACTTTCACGCTTCATTCGTGAGTGACAAAAATGTTTTCCAATGAAATACGACAAGTTTCTATCGTAAATCTGTTATGTTACCAATAAAAGTTCATTGTATTAACATATTTTAATTTTTTTATATCTGATATGTTTGATTGCGACGGTGAATCCGTACGGAAAAAATATATATCTTTTTGCTAATAAAATATATTTGAAAATATATTTTAAATAAATTTTTTATATGTGAATATGTTTTGCATATATTTTGCAACTATGCTTTTATTTATAAAACAACAATATTTATTTATTTATAAAATGCCCTTTTATTTTATTTATTGTTTTAACGGTATTTTAATAACGGTATTGTAGTATTTCAATATTTTATTTAACAAATGTTAGAAAGTATGTATTTAATAAAATATATGTTTAAATGTTTCATATTTTATATTCAATATATTTATTTATTCATTATTGTAAAATAAAATACATTTATTTCTTGTTGTTATATCGAAGAATATAACGTTTAGATTAAACAAATTCCGTTTAAAATATTAAATACAAAATAAAATAGCAACAACATTTTACTTAATTACAATAAAATTTGTTTAATTGTATAAACAGGACAAACATGTGCAACATGAGTAAAATTATTAAATGCATTGTTGTATGTTATTCATAAAAATAAAAATAAAATAATTATTGTAATTTTAATGTAACTGTCGATTTTTCTGCAAACATTGATTCATTAAAATTGCCGTATGCAATAAATCTGGTTACAGGTGACATTCAATAATTAGTATAATTGGATAAAAATCGAAAAGTGATTGAAGGGTTACAATGTGCACCAGATGTGGGCCATAAATTTGTTGATTCTCGTTCTTTAGCGATCGATAGACGTCGCGCGTTATACTTGGAAGGATCTTAGGATTGTTGGTTGTGGTGTCGCATCTACCCACTCGCGATAAGTCGGCGCCGTGTTGCGACTCAATCCTGCGGTCTCCTCCTTATAAATCTTAGTCGTGAGCATAAATCAACGTGCCTCTAGCAGCGTGATACCGAAGAGAGCCCCTGATACACTGCTTGGAAAGACCCTTCGATTCTTAGCTAAGGGAGACACACGAGGCCCACTCATGGCGCTTCGTGTTCCATGCCAAAGGGAACCATGTATCAGACTTGCTTAACCAATGACGCTTTGACTACAGTGCCAATAAGAAATAATTAATTTCCGTGTTAATCTCAATTTGATTTATTTAAATTATTTCAATGTAACGCTAATTTTTCCTCGCCTACAAGGGAACATTAATAATCATATTCATTCAATTTTTTAACGATTATAGATTAATAATGACACGTTCACAAAAATGTTGAATGCATAAATTTGTAACAATAAATTTTCATTCGCGTACGTATAAATCGTTCGTTGATAAAAATTATTGATAATTTTCTTGATACCAATCTATTTACGAGATGATAAATATCACTTTATCGTGGAACTCTTGTGTTGTGACACTTGAACGCTAAAATAGTGGAAGACTGAGAGCCCTTCGAATGCTATTGGTCTCTTTATTTTCTTCGCTTTTGCCCAACTTCAAGCTGGCAAAGAAGAGACTCGCGCACTTGATGTTATTTACGACGCCTGATTTATCGAATGAAAGAAAGCAGCAGCTCAACTTTGGTTCTGTTCAATCCCCAGCACGATGTAAGAAAAGAAATCCTTTCTTGCACCACGCTTTTCTTTTTCGATATGTCTATCTTTTTATTTATGGCACGCATCATCTGCCGAATGCTCATGACAGTTAAATATAATAATATATAAGATACACGTTTTCACGTTTCATCGATCAATTTACTTGTCTATTTGAACAATAACGCAAAAATTATCACTGTGAAAATATTAACTTATTTTTTAATGTATAAGCGATAAAGTAAGTGTTATTTATTTGAAATTATGTGTATTGATTAATATGTAAACCTAAAAGCCATAGTGTAAGAGTCATGTACTTGTAAACGGTTCTCTTTGTATGACAAGCCGCTGTCTTTAAACGATTTTCTTTCTGAACGTACGAGAAAAAAGTATAGAGCAAAAGAGATGAAATAAGGCAACGTTCGAGAAACTAAGAGGTTCTTTCATTCAGGTTTCAAAATTCGCTTTCATACAAAGTTTGTAATGTTTTATCCATAAAAATATCACTGTCAGATGAGAGAAAAATATAGAACGTAATGTATAATAAAATAAATAAATATTTGAAATTAACAACTGCAGATTCCTGTTTATTAATTAGATTCTAATTTTGTCAATGTTGAATTAAAGTATAAATTACTAGTGTTAATTTCATATTTCATGAATTTATTATGAACATATTATTATTATATAATAATACATCATAAACTGACATAAGAATATTGTTCAGTATATGTAGTTCATACTTAAATTTTATACATTCAAAGTTGATGTAATTGCTCATTATTATATGTTTTAGATGAGATTAATAATAATAGTAAGTTCTGTCAAAGTCCCCCCCCACAACCTATACGTTTACTTTCTAACTATATACATTAATTCCTGACCTTCTCAAACTTGTATACGCTTGATCTCAAAATTATATTAAAACTACAAAATACAAAATAAATCATGAAAGTATTTGAATTTGAATTAACTTTACAACATTTTACTATGAAGAATAATATTTAATGAAATTAATATTTTTAACACAATTTCTAAAATGAAGAGGTAATTATTTAACTGAAAATTCGATATATTATTAAAAAATAATATATAATATAAAATGTAATAATAATTTAAGGTATATTATTTAAAATTTGTTTATTAGTTGTCTATTTGTTTTTTTCTCTCTGTCGGGCTATTATTAATTATTTATTTAAGACTAAATGAAATTACTGCAATCAAACTTTGACACACTTAATAAAAATCTAATAATTATTATTAGAACTTCTAATAAAAATTATTATAACATTTATGAATCTGAGGACAACTCGACATTTATGTAAAAAATTATTACAATTAAAGCACATTATATTTTGAAGAAATATTTTAAAATACTTTTTTTCATTCATTTCGAGTTGTCCTAAAATTTATCAACAATATAGTAATTTATATTATTTCTTTATTTCCCGTGTGAGTTTAATTATGATTGCAAAGCTTAGTATTAATTGCAGTTGGTTAATTGGTTAATATTGTCGGACTAGATTTTGACCTCATAAATTACGTCACATTTCAGATAAGTTGATTGAAGGTGAAATAATTTGATATTATAACCGGTACACGTGAATGACGTAAAAATACAATGAACAGAAGATCCACATTATTTAATAACAACAGATTATCATGTCTGCTGATGGTTACAGCAAGAATACACAGGGGTCGAGTGAATGTGAGGGAAAGCGAAATTTTATTTTCCACAGAAAGAAAGTGTATAGACGACTAGACTTAGTAACCATAAAAGTAAGTAGTATAGATTTTCGTAGAGTCAAGACCGGTCATAGGGTGCGATTGGAGGGATAGTTGTTACGAGCGGTGCGTTCAATTAATGTCGAGCAGACTGGTCCTACGTTTGTTACCCTATTTGGGGGTAGTTAATGCTAGAGGCATATCTACTTACCTACTGGTACTTTCTTTTTACGACTTGCCCGCCTGAACAGTTTCTCGCTAATTGGTATCGAACTATTATTCCCCTTCATTAATGGCCAACAGCAATATACCGTCTATGGTGTCTGCACGGAAGCACTGAAAACAGGAAATAACACGAGATATGTACATCAGATAAATTGATCTTAAGAGAGCGATTGAAGCGAGAATCTGTATAAAATTCTTTTTACGAGCGTTATGATGATTGATTTTTCATACATTTTTCAAATACAACATTATATTTATTTAGTTATAGTTCTATATAGCTAAATATTTAAACAATAAATAAATTCAAAGAAATGAAAATTTTTTCAATGATTCTAAATGATTTTAACGTGTATTTTTATTGTACACAATACATTCAATCTAATATACTAAAAAAATATATAGATATATATAAAGACTGTCAAAATATGACAGGTCGAACCAATACCCCAGTTTTTCCATATAAAGAAGTTAAACTCTCGGAAAGTGGTTCTCGGTGAGAAGAAAATATACGATGGAGAAATGCGAAAATTATTAATATTGCTTGGGTCACATATCATTGTCTTGGGGATATAGACGTCGCGGCACCTTCTCGCGCCCCCAAATAACTCTCACGAATGCAACCCTCGCGAAGAAACAAAAAGCATCGGCCGTGAAGGGCAAGTAGAGGGTGCCGACTACTCTGATATATTTTTGTAATATTTTTCGATCATCGCGTGCCGCGGAGATTTATACGAAAGCGCGTGCGAAAGGGGAAAACGACCCACCTGATCGCGAATTACTACCCTCCGAATATGTACTTCATTCTCGCGATTTTCATCGAGAGATACGATAGCGACTTGCTCCGAAAAGCAATAAATAACATATTATGCCGCACAAAAATTATAATGGCTGGATTAAAAATACATGCTGCATGTACAGCACCTTCAGAAAAGTGATATACATCGAATTTCTCATTAATATTTCAACATCACTCTGAGTTATCATTTATCGAATATGTACTGAAGAAGAGATGTATACAAGAAGAATAAGCATACTTATTTCGCAATTCTTAATGTTTTTTAATTATAACCAGAAGAACAAGTAAGAAAGTATCGATTTGGAAAAGATAAATGAGCCAAACCGTAATCCTTAGAAAATAACAAACCAATCTAAACTAGCCCCAACAATTTGTTCTCGGGAAATTAAAGTCGAGCATTTGGCAATCGAATGAAGTTTCATTAAGCTGAATAAAACTGTACGATTAAATTGACTAGATGGAATAAACGATCTCGTATTATTCAATTAGATTGTCTTATTTTAGAAGAAACAAAAAGTGTCTTTGCAGGACAAAATAGAATTCAAACCTATTTATCAAAGATAACTCTTAAAACAAATTCCAAAGATTGCCGGAATGGCGAAACATATCGCTTTGACAATTAAATGTCATTTTGGTACGATCTTGGAGCACTGTGTTGCTAGGCAACAACATCAATTGTCGAAAGCGATCTATTTCTTCGAGGTCCTTCGAGGTTGTGCAGATGAAATCGCGCTGTCTGTCCACTGTGATAATACCGAGGGACCTCGTAACATTACAATGGCTGTACGATGGCACTCCGTAGGCCAGTTAAACTGTTCGGAAACTATCTGGTTTTCCAATTAAGTGTAGACGCCAAGTTGAAGGGTCAAGCTGCAGTATCCGACCACATATTTAACACTACATAAATTGTGAATCGTTTGTTTGAAGCCAATCTAATTATTTTCCGATGCTTTTCCACAATAAATGCACCCGTCCGAATTCTTACGCTCAATTGCGGATTCAATTTATGCGATTGCAATGAATTGCTGTCAGTTCGCATGAAGGAAATACGAAAAAAGAAATGAAAAAAAGACGAAATCTCGCGCTCGCTTCTTGATATGTTTATAACAGGATAGCGCGCTCTCAATAAAGCCGGCGCAATAAAACGTCGCACTTATCGCGAAGCTAATATCAATACACAGTCGAAAATAAATCTCAAACAAACACAGCATACTGTGGCGCACAATTCGGCTGAATGTTATCCCGGCATCTGACCCTAAGCAAACACAGACACATCACGGCAATCAATGGACACCTGTTCCTCGCAGGTTTTGATCAAATATAAGTACAAGGTTCCCACAGTCGAAGATTCGAAAGACATTTTATTACCAATGGACAGGTGTAATAAACATGATAATGAAGGAACGTAAGCAGAGAGAGAGAAAGAGACAAATTTAAAAAAAGGAAAAACATGTGGGTTAATGTGCGGTGCTCATGTGCAAACAATGCACCGAAGTATTGCAGGGGAATTTGCACTGACATGAATCAAAATTAGAATGATAAATAACGTAATTCAGCTTTTTCCATTTGATCGTAGAAATGTCACATTACGTGCGTGCTCGCTTGATTTAAAGCCGTGTCTCTTTATCTTTTGTCTACAATTTCATTTCATACGACGAGCGTACACGTCGATGCCCCGGACATCGATAAACGTCCGCGCGTTTCACCAAACGCATAAACAAAAACATTTACATCGGTAACGTTTAATTGGTGATTTGCGACCTCCAGTGACGCTGCGCAGATTTATAACAATGTTTCAAACGCAAATGCCAAAACAACGGTAATGATAAAATATTGCCTATGAAAATAGTTTGTCACATTTGTTTGACGAGCGATGCGTAACATTTGTTTCATTTTGTTTTTATTCAATTTCTGCCATTCTAAGAATATATCTTGTTTTTGATAATAAAAAATATAACATGAAAGTATATAAATCGTAAAGGTGGATTTTTATGAATGGATGAAAAATTAAATAATGCGAAGAAACACTGAAGTAACATTTGATGCGCCGACATTGATATCATCGATAATCTTACGGCGATTTTATCTTTTGGTCAAACGTGACATAGAAACATCAATTCAATATATGAAATCTGTCAAAATGAATTTCGTTTGGGCAAACGTGAGCGCGGAAACGTGACGTGGACGTCATTTTTTTCCCGCGGCGAATGTGATCTTGATATGAAATATCGTTGTATTATTGCTCGGGGTGCGTCGCGTTGTCTACCGAAGAAATAAGCGGGGGCGGATGAGCATTCGGGTTAGAGATGAGTTTTCTCTGAGCTTCTTTGTGCCTTGAATAAAAAGCGAAAGAATACCTTTCGATGAAATATCAAATGAAATATCAGGTGGATTAAGCTTTTGTTATAAATGGAAAAATAACGTCCTTGTAACAAATAATAGTATTTCATTCTCTGATATTACTTTTTGACTGTATTATGAATAAGCTTTTTTTAATTTATAAACATGTCATTGAAACAAAAGAAATATTATAATTATGAAAATATTTCACAAATTAAAAATATAAATAAAAAAATAATTATTGTTGAAATATTGATAAAAAATGTTTGTTTACTTATTATTTTATACCGAACATTGTAAAAGGGCCATTGTTAAGACCGATTACATTTAATTAAAAATATCTTATTCTAAATTTGAAAACATGTATATAACCAATCCGTACGTCATTGAACAAAACTTTGTAAGTACTTAAATGTAGAAAAATAAGTAAAATTATTTAAACAAAAGTGTAAGCTAAAGTTTTGATCGGCTTTGCTCACTACGTGTTGACATTAATTGCTTTACTGGCATGATTTTTCGAAAGACTCGTCAAATCAAATAAGCCGCCGCGTACATTCACGGGCTGGGAATTAGCTGAGACTGGGAATCGACGGATTTAAAATCTGCCAATTTCATTATGGAAGTTTTCGAGAGCCTGTCTACCAGTGTACGTCTGTCGTGCTATCCGCAGTTCAAACGCGGCAGACACGCGCATAACTAACCCGATTAAGTCGCGAATGGATGTCACAGACGGTGATATTAATTTTCGTGAATGCATCCGCGCACTGATTGATTCTAAAGTTCCCGAGCCTGGCAAGAACCTCCAATTTCTCGGAACTTCCTCGTCACGCACCTATATTATTCATCGCACACTTCCTTTATCCGAACCTGATGCCAAGACAACTTTAACGGAACAATCCATTTGATTTAAATTTTATGCGAAGCTGACGAATTAATTTCCGCGTGTTTCTGTATCAGAAGATACAGAAACGTATTTCAATAGATGCTGATGATTCAGCTGTTGTCTTTCAGCAAATTCTGCATACAAATTTCCATCAAATCCAATTTTAAAACTAACAAAATAATACATACTAATATATAAAATTAAAAATATGTTTGTTTTTAAAATCTAGTATCTTAGGTATTATATTTTTTCAATATATACATTAAGAGACACGGCAGTGTCTTTGACCAAGTACAAAAAAACGAAAAGGAAGCTAGGGATTTAGTTAGGAGTCATAGGCAAAAGTATCATAGGCTTTTCGCCGGGGGAAGCCGGCGATTCAGCTAGTATACACAAAATTAAAATATTCAAATGTACGTTTAATTGAAATGAAGTATTTTTATAATTATTCATTTTAACTTAAAGTATAATACTTTTTCTTAACCAATGAAAAAATGCATAATATGATAAATAATGTTTGATAAATTATGTGTCGTGCACAATTATTACACTATACGACGATGACTAGTACATTGACTGTGCAACGGAAATGGTACTAATGAAGACGACATGAACATCAGATGATCTAGTGCTCGCTCGTTATAATTAATTAGGTATACAATAATTGTCCGCTGCTTCCGCGACAAAATAAAGAAGAATACTGGAGACGTTTGTCGGTTATCTCGCTGCTTCATGCGTAACGAACGTCGTACTTGCGTTATCCAAGAATGCATGCAGAATACAAAAATACACAACAAATTATAAAACTTAATTGATGAAAAATTGCATTTAAAAATTACATCGTGCATACTAGACTTTATAATTTAATTAATTTATTAATAGAATTTATTATATAAGTATATATATTATTTATTATGTTTTTATTTCTTAAACCAATTATAAACGCACTACATTACATTATCTTTTATCATCATTATTAAGAAAAGTAAAGTATTTAATTTTAAATTAATGAATTTATTTTTAATTTATAGATATTTATATTTTATTTTAGAAATGCATATTGAAATATTTAAACATTACAAGTACAAAGTAAATATTTTCTTCTGGTATTATATTTGCTAATTTTTTGAAATCATAATGTAACAATTATTTTACATAATATCATCTACATTTATCATTTAAGTTATTTTTTAAATCTATTCACATAACTTCAATACTCTTTAGAAATGACATCTAAAGCATTATGATGAAATACATTCATCTGTATCACTACTTTAACAAAATTGGAAATTTGAAATGGATTCCGCGAACGAATGATATAGGAGCCATTCCTCGTGACACCTTGAAATAGACTTTACTGTATTACTATGCCACGACGCACGTGAAATTTCTCTCGAACGGATACGCTTCTATTTCGCGTCAAAACTCATTATATTGGAAGTTACTTTGAACATATGGCTTATTACACATATTTTAAGAAATTATATTGCTATATTCGATGGTTTGACATTTCATCAAACCATCCATTTCGTTTATATAAAAACACATATAATCGTTATTATATATAATCGTAAATTCTGTACCAATGTTTGATTAAAACAAACTGAATAAATGTATTTTATAAGTCGAAAAATTGTTAGTAAGCTTTTTTTCAAAATATAAGTACATTAATGAAATCATAGTCTAAAAATAAAAGTGAATGAATAATTTTATAAGAAAAAATGATACGATTTATCTAAATAATAGCGTGCAGATTGAAATGGATCCATATAGTAATACATTTTCTTTCCTTCGCGGAATGTCAATTGAAAAAGAAAAGCAGTCGAAGCTATTTCATAGTGTGCGAAACACGCACAAAAGCTACTAAATCATCCATAGTGAGGGTTACCAAAGTAGAGATTTGTGTGCTTGTTGGTCAACCATTGAATCACAAACAATTGGACAGAATAAAAAGGATGCTTTATACTAGATCTCTTGCATCATTACTTCTTCAAAAATATACTAATATCATGTCACTTCTGAATAAATAAAGAACATTTTATTACGGAATAATTTTTGTATAATAAATAATAACCCACATCACAATTTGTAAAATTTAGTTTGATTTATTCATAATCAAATTATTTGAATAAGACAAGTTACGTTCTCAAATTTGGATAATACCATTTTGGATATTAAATCGAATGCCACTGACGATTGAACGCCTGTCTGCACTCGAATGAATTCCACAAACATAAATCAACGCGAACCAATAAAAAGTTAGAATAAGCTTATGCGATGTTTAAGCAATGCTATGCAACTACTAGCAGAATATCAACGTAAGAATTTACTTCAAATGAAAGAGTATAATAAAATTGTGGGCGATCAAATGGTACTATCTACTCTTCACGCAGTTTTCAAGGGTCATTTCATGCGTTTCACATGGCAGAATTTATCTGTTCGCAAACTTTCCTTCGAAACCCTAAAATATCAAATGCGTTAACAAAGTTAATCGATATGGATAATATATCTTACAGCTATTATATTTCAGTATATTAAGAACAAAATACTTTTTTAAATTAATATGCGAAATATTTATAACTACATTTCCGATTCAATATTTACTCTACTTATTATTTTTTTTGACGATTTTTTTCAATTCACATCGTTTCACTTATGTTATACACAGCCGCAAGTTAAATCGTATTTGAATCACGACAAATTTATTAGATATAGATAGACGAGGTTCTGTCGGTTAAAGATTTGCTTTTCCGATTGAACTTCGCCACAGAAACGAGACGACGAAAGGTAACGCGAAAGGAAGGGAAGTGGCTGAACAAGTTTAAGCGACTTTCGACGCCTGAACGATCACAGCAGAAGACAAGTAATTGCTAAAAGATGCACCCTTATGGATTTCTTATTTAAATTCAATTTAGATGTGTGTATCGAAGTGCACTGTTCCCGCTGAAACGTCACAAATTCAACGAACATATTTAAAAATAACCGGAGACCACACCTTTACTATTTCATTAGGCTATCCCTTTTAAGAATTAAAGAACTAAGTGGATTACATTTTCGAGAAGTTGATTTTTTATTTATCCTTATTCACGAAAATTGTTATACTACATTTTCACAAATGCAATTTTATATTTGTGTTAAAACTTAAAACTTATAAGTTTTAAGCAAATATAAACTTGAATAGTTTTAATAAAATATTATACAATAAAATGTTAATTATACTAAAATTACATAAAAATGATAAAGGAAAGATTACATACAATAAATGAACTAATAAGTTAGAAACTAATAAAAAGATATTATTGTTGTACTAATTTCCAACACTTCTGACCATTAAGTGCAGACAATATTATAATTACGGTTCATGATCAAAAATATCTGAATCGTAACAGTCTATTCCATTTCCATAAATTATACATAATTTAATAATTTTATGCATACATTCTATCATAACTTATAAAACAAAATAAGAATACGAACAGTAATTGTTTATTACGGTTGATATCCATTAAAACGTAATATTTTAATTAAGTATTGGTTCCACAGAAAACTTTGCTGTAAAAGATACTTTTTACAGTGATAATGTATGTGAAAATATATTATCATGACAAAATTGGGACATAACTGCCTAAACATAAATGAATTCTATTTTCTTTACAAAATTACTTTACAAAATACACTTTCTCTTATTTACAAAATTCATCAACATACATAAATATTCAGTTCCAATATGTTGTTGTATTTACAGTGCATTACAGTAAATGCAGTTAGTAGCTAACCGCACTAAAAAAATCCATAAATAATCTTTTTTGTAATCGGCCATACACTCTATCGTGTCTTTCAGACTTAATTTTTTTTTCACTAATGTATTTCATTTTCTGTTCCCAATAGTAATATACCCGCATGTTTTCGCCCACGTGTATGTTAAATATTTGCACATGCTACTGACAGAAGGAACCGTTTAGTATGCAAACCTATTGCCGTCGGGTGCATCCTCGATTGCACGATACGTCAGATTGCGCAACTATCATTTCCGTAAGCTAATATGTAATTGCAATATCTCATATTTAGATGTATCAAAATTAAATAATCATTCTTTTTGTAATAAGTAGTGCTGTAGAATTTATCTGATTTAGAGCCTTTTCGAGAAAATTAAATTTCGACTCAGAGTTTTCAATCAGTCATAATTATACGAAAAGCGATAAAATTCAAAAAAACGTCTGAGATAACGAAAAATTTACTTTATAAATATACAGAGGGTTTGCCAGGGTTGACCGTATGAAACAGAAATGGTAGATCGCAAATCAGAGATTAAAGATACAGGCGAATGAGAGGAACAAACTGTATATGTGCACGCTTCAGCGTCCTAGTCACGGAAACGTGAGGAAAGGCTAAGGGTAGAAGTTCAGCGGGGGTAGTGACGGAATGATGGTAATATCTACTCCGCGCCATATTGCTGATTAACATATGCATCCAATACTCCAAGCTTACTGAAATGCAAACACGTCAGGCCGGGAGCTATCTCTCGCGTCGTAACGTTGTATAAAGCACTGATTCAAACGGCATATTAAAGGCTGACTCTCATTCGTCTGAACGACCGCTAGTAACAGGATTCCTTCAAGCCCAATATCAAAATTCGAATAAAAGCACTTCGGAAATATCGAAGAGCTTGTATATCGTTTTTTCTCACTAATAAACAATAGTTCAGACAATTAAGTGTGATGTAAATATTTTCGTTAAGGATTAGAAGACATTTGGTTTATGAGAGAAAAACCTCCAATTAATTAAACTGTTAAAAAATGGTATAATACATGATTGATATTATTTTTTGTTATTAAGCGTTTTTTTATAAGAATGTACTTTTTGAATAAAATTAAATGTCAAATGAACTAATTCCGTAAAATATTCTTTGTTAAAAAGCTAATATCAAAAGATAAATAAAATATAATTTTATTAATGTTTAATAATATTTAATTATGTAAAAAGTTGTTAAGAAACTTTAGATTCAAATTAATTCCTACATCACAGTACCCTACTCAAACTGCTTCATGTCAGTGTGTACCACTACTTTTTTTGTCAATTGTGATGTATTATAAACCCTAAATATAATTTGATTAATTCACATTATTTCACTATCTCAAAACTGAATACAAACGTTGCATCTCGAAATTACAAAAAAGCAGCTAAACTATTTTAATTAGCAAAGAACCAACATCATCAATACTTTTTCTGCAGGTCGAAATATTTTATGCGACCCATTTACTGTTAGTTCATTTCTCTGGTTTAGACGCCTTGGTAATCCGAGCATGTCGGCCTGGATAGAGACTCGTAGCAGGATTGAGCTCGATCTAGAAAAGAACGACGAAAACAAGTGGAAGTGAGACACCGTGTGGGTGTTAGAGAGTAACACGGCGAGGGGCAAGGCACGAAACGAAAGGCAAATGAACGAGTCGCCGCATGAAAGGAACTCGTACAGAATCCGGGAAACCCCATACAAGGGTTCCCCGCGACACGCCCGGCCACCGACTAATTGGAATTCGTCCGCGGCAGTCGAAGCAAGCCTTTCTATAATTGAGACGTGGCCAGACCGGCAAAAAACCTAAAAGGGTCGAGAATACGTTGCTTCTCGCTGAGGAAAAATTTTATCCCTCTTGCAGACGAGGATAGAAGCATCTCGGAGGGACCAGTGCAGCTTGCGTGAAATCTCATATCTTCATCGTAAAAGAGTCGCGAAAAAGTAAAAAAATAAGGAAAAAGGAACACCCAACAACAAAAAAGAACGATGATACGTTACATCCTGGAAACCGGAATTCCGTCGTTTGAGAAACGTGCTAACTTACAAAAACAATTCTACGCCTTTACAACAAATGCGTTTGAACATTTAATGAGTGCTTTCATAAAGCGACGGTTTCTTTGAATTCACCGCTACGCGAATGTATTCACGTATCATTTTAACCACGTCGCGTAATCTTAACTATGCATACACACAGTCCCTCTGGTCGACGGCATTATTCAATTATAATTCCGTGCGAATGATTTAAAGCCCGCGCAAAAATTACATTTGGAATATTAAAATCTAAAGCTGATCACTTAAAGCCGCGCGCAACTAAACGAACGTCCTCAGTATACACTCTTACCTCTTAACCAGTCATTGTTTTCTTTTGCTCTCTGCTACTTACAAAGCCCAGGCGTAATTGTAAAATTAATTAAGAGACCAGTAAAATAATTAATTTTTCTAATAAGTTTTACTCGTGCGGCTATATTTTTCAGTGGCACACTGGCGTGCGCGGTTAACGCTGCACCAAGCCCGCGCTTCCAGCCCTAAAGAAGGAGAAGAAGGGTTGAAACAACAATTTCGCGAGGGTGAGAAAGAACGGCACGTACGGCTTGAGAACCGCATCTACATTCGCGCAAAACATACACAGCCTCCCTCAGGCCGCAACAAAGACCATCCTTATATGCAGTAAAGCCTTTGTCTCGAGAATTTGTCTCACAAAATACCAGACCCGAAAGCTCGTATGATTTTTGACTGCATGCCCATAGCAAGTTTGGGATACTGATAAAAATGCAACTCTTATTAAAATTATCAGCATTCTTTCATAATGTTAACGAACATTCATTAGTTACTCAAGTATGTTAATAATTTACACCCACCGTCCGAATAAACCTTGTAAGTGAACCACAAAAGTTTTCGTATAGAGTTCAACAATTAAGTGACACCTATTTGTCTAACGTCGCGAGATGAAGGCGCGGAATAAAGGGCTGAACGGCACGGTACCGGCGTTTTATGCTACGTCGACAGACGTAATGCAAAGAGAAAGAAAATTATGCAGCAATGGTTTGAATTCGGTTGTGAATTTCTGGTCAGAAATTATACTTACCCCTCGGGCGAACACTGAACGCCGCTTACCTACATGGTTGTGTTTGATCATTGTGTTATACGGTTCCCTCGGTGCACACTTGCCTTTAAGTGTATTTTGAAATTTCACTGGTGCCATAATAATCTTGCACCAGCACGTACACGTGCTACAACGTACAGAATTAATAATTTCTAATTCGAAAGCCGTCTAGATTAGCTATCATTCTAGGTTTTGTTGAACCTTGTTATTCGGTTCGCCAAATTTTAACCGCAAATAAGTTGAACACATTTTTGGATGAAATAGTCATTTTTGCGGTTTGCTTGCTCATCTTTTTACAGACTCTCAATTATCTATCTGTTATCAAAACAACCGATAAATAATGATGTCCGTGAAATAACATAGAGGAAATGGCAACATGATTTGAAATCGCGCTCTTATCCCATTGGCACAAGTATTTTCATTGCGGACTCGTGTGCATACAAAGACTTAAAGTTCTCACGAATGGAATGCACATGACAAACGAAGAAAATGTACGTGTGGTATTTTACGTGTGGTTGGGACACAGTAACGTTTGGTCAGTCGGAGAGCATAAAGGCTCTCGAGAAATTAATTCTCCCGCTTCCCATTCTGTGGCCTCGTGCAGCGTATGTAGGATAGGTAGGTTAGGGAGAGCGGGTGAAACGTGTTTTATTATTGAATGATCTCCTTCCTGACTGCGAATCAGCCTGGCAATTGGTTTATTATAATTTCATTGTGTTTTCATTACCCAGGTTAATTTGCGCCCGCTCATTCGCTGTCCCCCTCTATTATTCGGCCCGAAGCCACCCTGGAATCTTCAGATGCTGGATTTGGCATGAAAACCATTATACGGCCTTTCAATATTTCCTTTTACATTTCAGAAAATTGCTTTCGTGCAAAAATGAAGCCGTTGCCTCGTCGTTTTGTCCCATTGTTTTATTAGTAGACCCTCTCAATGTTCAAAATTTTATTTGATTTAATGAAACGCTGAATATAATGACGATTTTCATTTCAAATTAAGCGATTGACGTTTTTCAATCGACGCTCGTTTCTCTGCGACGAAATTGCAACGCATGATTGTATGAAAGTACCATTGACGTGATTTCTCGAACGCTTGAAAAAATATTGAGGGAGTTCAAGGTGTGAGGTAAATGTACATAGAGGGTGAAAACTAGGAGAGACCTCGTAAGGGGAAAAAAGTCGAAAGTGAAGCCCTTTGATTGACTGTTTAAACGATTTTTACTTGACCAATTACGCTGTCGAGCTGACATTGATTATCGCTTATTGAATTTGTTCGTGAGCTCAGCAAACCCTCTGACGTGTAGCTTGTCCGGATACCTTGTCTCGTTTCATTCAAGAGGGAAGACTCACCTATCGAATTACTGACAATATGCATTTTCTCAGATTTTAATTCAGCTATAATGAAAATCAGAATACAGCGACACTTTTTCAACTAATTATTATTATGTATTAATATATAATAACAATACATTTATAAAATAAAAATAAAAAATATTCCTAAATGCAAAGTTAAATTTTAAACACTAACTTAATTAAGTTGCTATATATTTATACGGGATTTACATGATTTTGTAACAATACAAATTTGTTACAATAAACAACAACATTGTTTTGTGTGTTTTCATTTTACAGTTTCGTTTGATTTGAATTTAATGAAGACTAAGAACAAGGAAGCAGGTCGACGAAAAATCGAAATTGAATTAACTGAAGCTGAAGAAATTCGGAGTTTGTATTAACGAAGCTGGATTAATATAAATGGTAATTTATCCAAATCGAAAACGAAGCTGATGAAGGAAGTTGAAATATCGCGCGTCTCGTCGGAGAATAAGCGTCGATGTAATATTTATAAATGCACGTTAGTAGTGAGTCCCGACTCGCGTATTCTCGAATGTCTGACCCTTGCTGCGTCGCTCGTGAGCATGGTCCACTTCAACCTCTGATTCTCCACCCTAAAATCTCATCGGCCCAAATGGCGCATCAACATCCATTATTAACCAGCTTCAGAATATTAACGATACAGTTACCGTATTCCAGAAGCTAAATTAGCAGAGATTATTACGAGTGCTCACCTTCTCGTTCCGTGCGCTCTTTCTCTGTTAACCTCGAGCATTCACAACACATGTAACTGTTTATCTCGCTTTTACTCGCACTCGATTTGTCAATCTAAACTAAGTCTATCTCTCTTTCAAAATGTACATTTGCTTGGGATTTTTATTTTGTCACATTTACCCTATCATTTTGTATACAATGATTGCACAATTGGAATTTCTTTCGAATTAGATGAAAAAAGCACACAAGTTCACTTCGTTTCGTTTTATCACAAACAAATTGTGTGTTATGCTTGTTCCTGCGTCGTTTTAACTTTCTTTTAACCGTGTAGTAGGGTTACTTTGATAGGGGGGTGATCACGTTGCTATCTCTGTCGATAGGAGCCAAGCTGTGGTGAATTTATGGACACTGCAAGGGCTATAACAAATCCGTACCGCCCACTCGTTTTCATAAATACAATTTTTTATACTTTTTATGGAGAAACACACTTTGAAAATAGGTCTTCCGGGATCTCAAATACGTTAAAATGGGAAAAAATCAGTGAAAAAGTGTAGGGTGTCGATTTCTTTTCCCAAATATTCCATTAAATTTGTAAAAATATTACTCACCATTCATCTTACGATACTAAGGGATTGATTTCTATTGATTCTGTGCATATTTTAATACTTCAATTTATTACTTCTTATCCTTTTTTTATTTATATTATTTTTTATTAAGTTATTTAATTTGTATCTTTTTTATCAAGTTTTGATTCATTAGAAATGATAGCAATTTTAATAGTAGTATGTTTTCTTAAAAGATCTAACTAATTAATTGTTTCACAATTATTTTTCAAAGAATTTATATAATTTCAATTAAATACCATAAATATCTCTAATTAATGATTAACCGAAAAAATAATATATACAAATAAATAACTTTGTCACAATTTATTTCTTATTATTTAAAAATTTATTTATTATTAAAACTCATATTAAATATATCGATAAAAGTTAAAAAATGATTCACTTATAGACTGAAGTACAATTTTCCAAAAAAATGTTATTCCCCACTAGAAACAATTAGTAAATCTCATAAACTTGCGCGTTATACGATGACTAACCCCTACGATTTCTGGTAGCAGCGGCAACCCTTGTATTCAGGAATCGCGTCCCGTAGCGATGCCGAAGAGAGCGAAAGCAAGTTCAGATTTATTTCCCGGGAGCCTCAGGGAGAGTCCTTCTACCACTACGATGGCTTTATTGACCCTTTATACATCTATCTGTTATGCCACTATCCTTTGTGCAATAGTAGATGGTTATGAAGGAGACGACATACTTTGCTAGTCCTCCCTAGGCTATATTTGACCAGTATTATAAAAATCAACCGACCGATTTTCTCCGTGAAATATAGTCCCCCGAGTTTGCTCTGAATATTTTATTGCTGTCCACTGTGTGTACCGCCTACACACGGTCTTTTCGAATCTAATGCTTCACTTCGGAAACTTGCTTCCGACATTAATAGATAAAATAATGGCTTTGCACCTCAAAATAAAATACAGCTCAGTTATCATTGTATTTCATTCAAAAACGGATTTCATATTAATTACCATCTCGTTGTTGATTAATATTTTAAAAACAGTAATTTAATACATTTTCTTTTGTAAAATATATCTGTAAACATATTAACTTTGTATTCGTATTATTTTTGAGCTCAAATTTAGTTCTTGTTTGAAATGTAAATAAAAAAGTAAATGGTAAACAATACAAATTAGCAATTGATTATATGAAACAGGATTCGGAATCTGAAATTAAACCTTGGCTGATGTAATGTGTGTAGTGGAAAAAAATTGAAAGGCTTAAGAATTCCATTGCAGAATGTGTTGGCAAGTGGCGGAAATCGGCTTAATCGAACGCATAAATTAGGAATTGATGTAATTACAGAGCCGTCCTTGCAGTCAGCAGAGTCGCGCGCGATGCTCTGTGTCTCGTGTTACTAAGCGAACCTCGAGAGAACGGCTTGTATTCCTTTGTAGAAGCGTAACCACTAATCCGCCAGAAATTATAGACGGTGACGGTAGCTAATTGTCCATCTATATCTGGCAAACGTAGGTGCGTCTGTCTCAATGGCCCCTTGTATATCGCCTGTGCACATTATATTATTGTACGAACTGGTGCCTTGACGTACGGTGGGTCAAACTGAAGACCGGACTACGCTTTGGCATAATGGCCAAGCGAAGCGCGTGCATTCCTAATAATGAAGACAACGATAAATCAACGAGGAGAATACGCCCGCGGATGTGCGCCGAATATCCTGTGCATAATATCACATTATTATCCACAACTTCAAGTACCAAGTCTCAACACTATTGCACTAATCTAATTCCATTCAAGAGCACGTGCGATACTATTGTGCATAGACACAATTTTCATAATTAAAAATTTCTCGCACGTTCTACCCATGCTTAACTCACATGATTTTGGCCAGATTTAGTTGAATAACTGGTTATTATGAGGATTAGAGGGTTTAAATTCTATTCTCGATTGAAGTAAATCTTTTGTACAATTTTTCACAGTACTGCAAATTATTAGTTCTAATTCACTTCACAAGAATCATGAATATTAAATATAAAATAAATAACTATTTAACAACTAGTTGTTATGTTTTAAAAAACTAATCCCAAAAATTGTTGGGATTAATTTTTTAACACATAAAACTATAAGGAGGAATAACAGATATTCTAACCTCTTCATTATAATATAACTACACTGTAAAACTTCTATTTTTTGAAACGTTCTACAAGAATTAAACGTTCTACATAGAACGTATACAAGTGTTTTTAATGTTTAAAATGTTTTTTTGGAAACGCATTATACGTTTTTTTTAGAGAAAACACTTTAAAACGTTCTAAAAAAGCTTCAAAACCGTTCTGTTCAGAACGTTTGTATTTACAGTGTAGTTGTTATATTAACAACTATTTAAATAAGTTATTATTATATTTATTTAAATTAAAACTTGACTATAGTAAATTTTATGCTAAAACAGAATATACCCATACAGAATATAAACTTTTTTAAACATCAAATTGACATTTAGTTAATGAATATTCAAAACGTATATCACTTGTTTATTTTACGTTTTATAAAGTTAGTGTTCTGTTCGGGTATGTTTAATATTTTGTAAAGAGTATCAGAATTCAAAACATTACAATATTGATTGGATTTCCAGTTGGGAATTATTAAAAAAATAATGTGTTACACTTTAGAATTTACTTTTAATGAATGCTTAAAAGAAGTAAACATGATATAATTCCATTTATATGATTTCTATAATTTTATATTTTATATTTTTATATTTTTATTTTACAGATTACGAAATTATTTAATGTATTATTACTAACATAAATTAAAAAAGTCTTATCAGCTATTTACTTTTTAATATTTTGTTTCTATTCATACTTTCTTATACTTTTTAATTATTTAATAGTAGTTAAATTGTGTAACATTGAGTCATTTAACTAGTAAACACAATATAATGATATATTCTAGCTTCAGTAAATAAAGTGCGTCAAATAAAACCAATCACACAATGATAAGTTAATTTTTGGCTGTAGTTTGTCAATTGAGACACAATCAAAGTGGAAACCAATGACATATTGTGTTTTCACGATGATTGCTTGCCCGATATCGGTTGAATGCAGCCAGAACATTTGTTCGAAGTGGTGGCTTGTAACGGTAACCATCGATCGACGTAAATAATTCGCATAGAGTCGGAGACGTGATATCAAGTCAGCTAATTCATCATCCGTTAATCCCCATGAGACGTGCCAATCGTTAATTACAATATTGCTCATCAATCTGTAATTTATTCTAATTCATTTCAATTTATTCAATTACTTGCCATTTTATTGTCATCAAATTCGTACTAATTTAATGGAGATTAAGAAAGATCAGTCAATCAACGGACAATTAATTTTCTCAATCGAAATCCACATTTAAATACAAATAAATGTAAATAACAAACGGAAACTTTAAGTGAAGCAGTGACTAAATGTAAGAAGGTAGTTGCGGGAAAGGAGGAAGGAAAAATATCGGTTCGTTTGTCTGTTGTCACAATGCTGAAGTATAAAATAGCACTGGAATACGACGCCTCAGGATGTGGCGTCGCAGTAAGCTGCGAAATCCGGTAAGATGAGCAGAAGATTTTCATCGCAATGAAGAAAGGTGGGCACGATTCCGTGGCCGCTGGAGCGAGTAGTGTCCGAGCTGGCAGGTGGATATCGCGGTTACCGGTCGCGTCTCGCACGCGCATCGTATCTTTCTTTCGTCTGTTCTGCTGGATAATTTTACCCTTTGATCGTATGACGCGCTCCGTCAGAAAAGAAGAAAAGCTAGGTCCCGCTGTCGATCTCCTTTGTTTTCTTGCTTTAGTTTATTTATCCAAACGCAACCACCGGAACGAATTGCTTCAGTAATTTTCTTGTCTTTAGATAAGTGTTTATTTACGACGGATGTATTGCGCTGCATATTATTCAACACGATTCTTTATAATTATAACGAATGCTCTTTAGCGACATTTTATAAGAAATACTTCAAATCAATTTAACTTGTTGTATATCGGAATATTTATCTTTAATCGACAAAAAAGGGAATGAGATTCAATTGTATATAATTGTAATTTAAAAGATATGACATGAAATTTATACAATCAATGTTAAGATTAACGATGAAACAATTATATTCAATATCAATAAATTTTTTATCACGTCAATTTAATGAGTGATCGTTTTTCAATTGACTTGCATGTCAGAACATATAAACAAATTTCGTAGAGACATAATTTTAGTGAATGACGAATTGTCATACATCACTATCAATTAATACACGGGATCACATGATCTCAAATATGCGAGCCACAAATACTCGTTATTATCGACGCGATCAATCCCACTCAATTAGCTTGATCATTGATTATTGCCCCGTCTAATTCCATTCCCGTTTCAAACATAGTCATCATTGGCACAACGCCCTGGTCCGTGAGTTAACAGAATTGACATATTAAATACTGTTTGTGTATCAATGCTTATTCAAGCATCCTGTCATTAAATCAATTATGCAATAATTACTTTGATTTCTGACAGAATTTCAATTGATGAATTTCATTGTATTCCACGGCATGTGTTTTGTCGTGATAATCAACAGAATTGTAACGAATTTCTCAGATTAGTATTACAATATAATGAAAGGAATTATACGTGACATAATAAATTATTGGATTGGAACAGATTTGCGTTTATTTGAAATACGAGAAGGCAAAATGAGTACACGAAAGGATTACTCGATAAATGTAGATCATACAAAAAGTCACCAGAAATGCCGATGCATAAACGAGATGACGTGAATTTAATAATCGAACGAGGAAGAGAACCGAGTACATAGAATGTATGATAGCTTTTAATGAAAAGCAATTGCCACAAGTGGGAAATCCGACGAAACTGAAGTGAGTGCAAATAATTTCACTCGCTCTTTTTCTTTCTTTCCCTTTTTTTCGCAAGTGTAGCTGGGACGTTGAAGCGGCGCACCGTCGACACATCAAATCGAGTGCATATCGGTTCCGCAATGCTGGGTAATATCCTTTGATAATCAATTTGTGCATCATATGCATTCTCCGCTTGTTTTATCACGCATCGGGTGCCCTTTAAATTTCTACCGTCGCTTTGGCCTGTCGCCGTCTCACTCGTTATCGCACTCTCGCTAGTCGACCGTATTTTAAATAATTAATCACCAGTGATTCATACAAATACAAAGGCATTAATCGCAATTTAATCCAAACTATTTTATTTCCTTATTTTTATTTTATTTCTGTGTATTTTCTTTTAATTTTATTTTATATTTTATTTTTATGTGCGAATAAATATTAAAAACTGACAATAAACGATATAAATATTTTACGACTTAGTGAAAATCGATTTTCCCCATTTTCATTTGTCAGAAATTAAACTAAATATTTAGGTTGAAAATATGTTTGTTCTTAATATAAAAAATATAAACTTTTAATCAAACGTTTCATATTTAAAAGATGTACTTGAAAAATGAATCCATTATATAATTGATATACTCATGCATATTGTGTATCGATTTGCGGCGTAAAAGGTTGGCACTCGATAGATTTTTATTCATCACTTTGCAGTCAGTTATACTCAACCCTCGATATTCACGTACTCTGCACTTTCCACTGTTCGTGTTATGGAGTAATCGTGTTTTTAAGCTGTCAATAAATGTTTATTGCACATTATAGTGTTATCAATTAAATATAATATTGCAAAATTACTTTTGAGTAAACGAAATATTTATTTTAAATTTACTTATAAGGAACATTTAAATATACAACTTAAATTACAAAGAAAAAGTTTTTTTTTAATTAATTCAGATTAAATGTTATTTTTTAATATGTCACAAATATAATAATTCTCATATATCTTCCAGCAAGATTTGCAAGTGAAAATATATTATATAAGTTACATAAATTTATGCATATGTAACAAAACAGTAAAATGAACTTAAAATATAAATAAGAATTATCTCGAAAGTATTATATAATCTTTAATATTTTGTATTATATAATCCAGTTACATGAAAATAATCGTAATGCTTTACTAATAAACAAAATTTCCTTAATTTGTCTGATAAACCTGTCTGTTATAGTTCAAATTTTAACATTATATACAAAATGTTTGCTAAACTACAAGCATATTCCTTTCTAGGTCGGCCTGATTACAGCACCGGAAATATCATTACAACTATTCCATGTAATTCTGTAATCTTGAGCGCGTACAGTGGCCCAGACGTGTCATGTTTATAACGCGCATCATGAATGCTTGATTTGCCTTGCTTTCGAGCAAAGAGCCGTCAATCGGATCCGCCAACATGGATATCACTTACATGCAAATGTATGGTCAAAATGCCGACACCGGTAAGGGAAGTAAGCGAGTGCGTTTCGATGAGCGTGCAGTATACAAGCGAAGCGGATCAGACAAAGAACCACGTGAATGAAGTGGTTGGCGAGAATGGGACGCAAACATCCAATGAGGATGGGGAAGGCGCGATGTATTAATTACTAGTATTGATGTCCATTTGCAGTGAATTGATGTGTGGTCAGTGTTGCATCACGCGCAGGGGTCGAGCAGTTGAAACTGTGTGCACATATGAGAGGGATGAGCTCTGCATTGAAATGGCTCACGAGGATGTGGTCGGTCATACACATACGCGTCCAATATATGCATTTATCAATGTGGAAGGGCAATGCATTTCTATCACTACTCGTACCATCGGACCTATGGATCACGTTCTATCAATAGACGTTCGTTATATTTCATCGAACAAGCGTTGTGTTTGAAATCCGATTGCACATTTCACGCGGAGAATTACATCGCACCGAAATTCTCGTGCTTCCCAAAGCCATCCAGTTTTCCTACTGCAACTGCTGTATAAACATTTTGTTCTTGTTCACTTTACGCCAACACAAATCCATGAGAATAACATTTTTTGCCACTTGTGCTTATAACTTTTTTTAACGAATTGATGTAGAAGAAAATTGAAGGAAACTATGATATTTGTTTGAAATTGGTAGAATATCAATTTAAAAATCTTAACTGACACTTTAAGTTACATAAATTATTTTAATGAAATTAAATAGAAAAATTGTTGACTCATGTATTTTCATTTCATATGTTGACTGTTACAGTGAAAATTATTCATTATTTGACAATAGTCGTGTTTCACAAGAGCAATGAATAAATAAAAAATTGTAAACATTATCAGAACATACGCAAAACATAAAGTAAGTTGAATTATATTGACCTCAGATCTCCGACTAAAGGTTAAATCAACTATAATTTATTCATCAACGTGTATGCTCTGTCTTGTGTAAAATTCATTGTACTGCATTTAGTACAAATTTAAATGGAACTGAGTTTACGATACAAGATTTTGCATTTCCAAGTTTTTAGGGTCGAGAAAGTCACATTACTATTTAGGTATTTAATTAGTACAACATCTCAATTAATAAGTCAACCGTAATCCTAGATTAACTCTCGGTTAAATCCATTGTACAGTTATACAATAAATATGCACTATTTCGTTTCGCGAAAAGAATTGTTAATTCCCCTTCTATCGTAACAGTAACGCAAGAAACTTGAGCTTCTTTGTTTGGCCAAATTGATTAAAGTAGTACCGTTTGAACTTGGAAATGAACATTCCAATAAATAATCTACCACGGTTGATGGTATAAAAGTTGCCTGATAAATATTCACAGACGGCTATTCAGGGATATAAAGAGAAATAATAAGACTAACTTCTTCGCGTCATGAATGACACTAAAAAGTTAATCTAATTACGGCCGAAGTGTCAAAGAAGATGACGATAATAACGAGGATGAATTTGCCATGCCTCCCAAGACGATCGTTGAGCCAACATTTCGAGATGCAGAAATGGCCGTTAAGATTTATGCGTTGCGTAGTATGGTTGCCGGGTCTTTAGCCGCTTATTAGCATGCGGTATATCATGACGACTGGACCGCCAGGATTCGCGACAATAATTAGATAGATATGTAACATAGACGTAGCATAAGGGGTACGGGGACAACGTATACATTCAACTGTGGAGGTATCCATATCGAGGGAGAACGGAACCAGTAACATTGGTGCGTCGTATGCAAATGATGACGTCATACAATTCCACCCTCGATTCCACAAGACGTATACCAATGTACAGTAATGGAGATACCCGTGGATTGTCCGAACGAATTCTATTCATTCTCAACCATCTTATAAGCGATATTAATTTAGTATTCATTTTTACGAATCTTTTGAAAATGGTTATTTTCGTGTTGATCCTCAAGTAATTTTTATTATAAAATAACATCTTTATTGTAATTATTAATTTAAAATATATCTTTTAATGCCAATATTAGCAAACAAGAATCAATTTCTTTACAATATTTATCAAAGCTAAATTACAAAATAATTTAAAGTTTTACGATGTTTAATATTTACAGTAAGTGTATTAATGTTTTTAGTTCTTACAAAAAAGACTTTTAAATATTTATAAATTTATAATTTAAAATTTAACTTTACTAATGAAAAAACTATTACATAGCACAATTTAAAAGTAATTCTTTGGGATTAAATGAATAGTGACAACAATGGTTTCGTTCTCCTATTACTAAAGCTTTAAAAACGTGGCAGAAAAAAAATTGTAACTGACTGGTGTTCGATGATCGTGACATTTAAAAATACCATATCGTGTTGCACAGCGAGTGAAGTACTTGTATGCAAATGAAACCAAATTTCACGATATCCGGAGGGAGTCCGATGAAACGCCTGCACGGAAAATCAGAGACAGATAGGCAGGTGGAGATCTTACCGCAATGACATGTGGTTGAATCAGCCGATGAAACGACGGATCCTGCGAGTGACATTCGATATCATGTTCGTGGCTGACGGTATGGTGAACGTTATGGAATCGTTGCATCAAGTGTTCCTCTACCTTCGACCTACAACAGACTATAAATTTTGATTTTAACCACTGTAACTATATTCAAACATTTGTTCAATTTCTAGAACCATTACATTAGTCTTATCATGTTTATAGTTTTTAATTGAAATTAAATATAACTCAGTTTTTATTTATACTGTAAGTTTTATTTTTCAGTCGCGTTTAATTTTTTTTAATTACTTTATATAGATTTTAAAAAGTTGACTTGTTATCTGAAGTACAAAAATAATCAATTATTCCGGTAGTTACTTTCTTTTAACTAACACATTTTTCAGAATTAATTAATTAGTAAACATGTTTAATATTATTTTTCCAATGATAACAACTTATAATTTATGTTATTTATATTAATTTTTAACAATACGTTGTATGAAACATGTCATCATATTAGAAATACACATATGTAGATATTATGTTAAGCTATCAATATTATACAAAAACAGAATTTAAACTGATGACTTTATTGTGACAATAACGAGTGTGATTTTGACAAATATCAAAGTAATTAATTGTATGAATGATAAATCATAGAGGAAAAATAATTGAATGGGAAATGAATATAGTCACGTGAATTATATGCGTATGATGTTGCATAGAAATATTTATGAAATCCAATATGCTGTACTAAAATGCTTCCCAAAATTACAATTTATTATTGCAATGTTTATTTGTGTTGCAATGTTATCACTAATTGCAATAAAATAACAATGTATTACGACGCGCTCCACGAAAAAGATATTTTCGGCAATTTTAATCCAATCATCGTGATTTTTTGGTATTTTGTTGATTTTAAGCTCTTAAATAATAATCTGTATCAAACCATTAATAAGGTTAGGGTCAGCTTAGAGAGTAATGGTGACAGTATATGTAATTGTGAGAGTGAAATTATGTAATACGTTAGATAAAGTTTATTTCTACGTCCCTTATTTATAAAATATATTTGTATACTTTATTTTTGATTAAAATTAAACATCTTATTCCATTAATACTACTTTCTTTGTAATATTGTAACTGAAATATTTCAAATTTCAGTTTCAATAATTTTTTTTATTAGAATTTAAATTAGTATCACAGTTACTTATATTGAGAATCATTATTCTTAATGTCTTAAAATTGTACTTAAAAAAGTAATAATAATAAATATGTATAAATTTATTATGATTTAGTTCTGAATGCAAATAACAATAGAAACAATTTTGCATGATTAGTTGATCTGGGCAGAAGAAGCTGTTGGCCGTCTGCTCATCTCGGCACAATTGAATCATTAATTGATTTGATTGATTGTATTTGGTCACGTTGACGGTTGCACATGTTGAATAGGCAGTGGTATTGGTGGTTCGGTTACGGTATGTCCGGAGGATTCATACCTAACTACCCGGGCACAAGTACGCGTGAACAGGCACCCGTACACCTACAATCGTAAGCTCGAATGTCACAAGAATGGTCACGTTCGAGAAGCGTTGGAACTAGGGTTAGCCAACTCGCACACATGCAACGCTAACTGTCATTTGTCATCGCGGCTAATTTGCTACGTTCTGAGATACGGTGACGCCACTGACGTGGTCATTATTAAGATGCGAATTACTAACAATTTGCGCCGGATTTAGCCTGAAGCTGATCTGTTTATGACCGAGTCGGATTATGCTCCGAGAGCATAGTCGCGTTAATCAATATTACCCCGCCGAGCCAAGGAACATGGTCTATCGAACCCCGACAAACGACTAATCATTCGACTTATGACATTCGATTTCAACTCCATTACGTTATTGAATATATCTCGTTAGCCCCACCATTTGCTGTTATCGCATCATCGTGCACCCTTTATCTAGAATACATTAGGAATTATGCTAAATTAGATACTGTCACGTGTCATTCCTTCCATAGTTTCAGTCAAAGATATATCTAATATGAACGATACATGCTTCGAAATGCAATTTCATTGAAAAAATAATACATTTTTTTATATAACAGGCCATGCTATTGCTAATAATAAAACAACATAAAATTTCAATTTTTTTTGTTTGTCTGTTTGTCTGTTTTTCTTTTACCTCATCACGCAAAAACTACTAGGCCAAATTAGTTCAATTTTTGTCGGAATGTAGTTCCGACAAAAATTCCCCCTTATGACCCCACTCCGATATATGACCCCACTCCGATATATGAAAACTCAGGCCAAGTTGGGGGGTCAACTACTATACGAGTATAGTAGCTGACCCCCCATAGCTCATTTTTCTATAAAATGCCACAACTTTTTATGCATTTTTATTTAGTAATATTATGTATTCTTATTATATATATGTTTTAATAACTTTTGTATGTATTACACAATTTTGTAAGTCCTTTAAAAAATAATTAAAAACTAGCTTTTTTATTTTTTTTTTATTTTTTCCATCAGCGTGAACAAAAATATGCTAAAATTATATAATGCTTTTTATAATTATAATGTTTTAATATTTTTTTAAATGAAGCTCACATTTACGTCTTTACCTTAGCCTTAATGAATTAAGACCAACATGTGAGCAAATAAAACGATTGAATCGTGGCTTGTATTTGATTTTTCGTCTAAAATAAAGGGTCGCGGGTACATGTACGATGTGGAAATGCTTGCGTTAAGAGAGAAACGCGGAACGTTTGGGTGAAGGCACGTTCGAGTTCGCATTTCTCGACGTCACACAATACAGCAACTACCCTCGACAACGTCAACAGGACTGGACGCAGCATTGTCTACAATGAATGGGGTCTTGCAAGATTTATTTCGTATATTTCACTTGCCGTTTCAATGGGCGATAGCAACGGAAAGCTCTGCGTATCTACCGAACACGACGCCGACTGTCGTTGCGAGACTTCAGGCTATTCGCTAAGCGAACTTCGACGAATGACCCGAGTTCTTGAATAAACTTGGCATCACAAACGCCGAGATGCACTTTCGGGAACTTTTTGTTGCTCTGATGTGAAGAAAAAAATGTGTCTACTGACAAGCGAAAATTCTATATTAATTCAAAGTTTATTATTTATTTAGAACTATATTGATTAGTTGTTCTTAAAATATACACACAAAACAAAATTCAACTTGGACGTCATTTAACAGTAATGACGTCAAAGTAAATTCTATTATTTCAAACAAACATTCCCACGTGGAAAAATTAGTCTGGCAAAGTGAATCCAGACTACATCCATACTATATAGAGAATGCTTTTTCCACTAGGATTTTGTAGAATATGATAAACTTATTTTCTTAATCAAGTTGACGGAATTATTCTACATTTTATTGGACCGAACAAAGGTATTTTGCTAAAATTACCCAATAATTATGTACGTATATGAATTGTATTTATTTGTGACAGTTTGACATGTAAGTCAATTTTGAGTTAATAAGTATTAACGAACTTGTTTTTATTAAATAAAAATAAATAAATAATCACTATGTCCTAAGACAACAAATATACAATATTTTTTTCTCTTTTTTAATATCTGTTAATTAATGAAATTTCAAACCTGATAACTTTCTTGTAAACCCAAATAACTGATTGTAATAACTTAGTGTACATTTTTATTCGAATAATGACTTTATTCTACTAGTATTAATATTATTATTATGATAATATAATATTATGTAAATACATACATTTTATTTACAGTTATTAAGATATTAATATCCTTTTTATGTCTCCTATAAAATTGCTGTACTTATTTAAGAGTAAGCTGCAATCAATCCAATTGGCATTTAGATATTTCTCATTTCATTAATAGTATGTTTGGTAAATATACGAACAAATTCGAAACAACTTTATGTTTAAATTGATTTCTGCTGCGAATTTACTTAAAAAGATGTAGAAAAGTAGGGAATATATATTATTTGGCGGATTATACGAATTCATAAGCCGAGTAATATTGCTGCAGGCAATTTAAATAGCAATTAAAAAAGACAACATACGAATAAATTCGAATCGACTTTACGTTTAAATTGATTTCTGCCGCGAATTTACTTAAAAGGATGTAGAAAATATATATTATTTGGCTGATTATACGAATTCATAAGCCGAGTAATATTGCCGCAAGCAATTTAAATAGCAATTAAAAAAGATAAAGAATACCAAAGGTAGCCCCAATAAAATTAGCATGAAGTACGACATCCAAGCATTGCTCTTCGTTAGCCAGCACACAGGCATTTATATTCGTATAGCAAAGAACAATAAAGTCCTTATCATGGTCACAAATTAAAAATAATTATTTTTTAAACCAAGTTCTTTGTCAAAGGGGGATACCCACTTCGGCGAAGAAAATGGCAACTATTATCATCTCGATGAGATTCTTGTCAATGAATTATTGGTGCTTCTTTTATCGATGCCAGTGCTACCCCTTTTTTATTGCATCTCAACCCTTTAGTCAAAGTTTTTTCCCGTCTTAAAAGTGACTGTCTTCGTTCCCTTGAGGTTTCAACGAATTTACCGGGCCTTATTACTAAACGACATTTCATTTGCTCAAAAGAATACTTCTTTTATAAAACCACATTTACATCAAAAGTGATGCATAGTATATCATTGTATTTTTAATCATAGCCAATTAAACCAGAAAAAATTAAAAGTATTTTCTTCCACATGATTACGAGTTTTTATGGTAATAAATTGTCTTTGTGAACGATTATTTTTAACATGTAAAATAAAATGCTAAATGTTGATGGAAAATTGAAACAAGATCAGGCATAATCACCGAATAACACGAAGAATTTCGTAATTCGACACGCTGCGGTTTTTTTCCAGCTGCTTCCATGGCATTAAGTTTCTTATTTATGGACTTTCATTAAGATAAGAGTACGAGAAAAAGCAAGGGTTTTGTGCCATCGCCAAATACCGTGCAATTATTTTACACGGGGCACCGAAGACTTCTACCCTCTCGGAGGTTTAAAGGCGTCGCGCAAGGGAACCAATGCTAATAAAAGCGTCAAATAAATTTCGATACCGATCTTCGCTCGAACGAAAAGGGGAATGCAACCCTTTCTTTTTGTAAGTCAAGATTTTCTCGCGATGTCTCGACGATCGGTCTCGTCTTTATTCATTCTGAATGGAGCACTCGAACATTTGCCAATTCTTTACGCCTCCCTTTCAAGACATCCGATGCGAGGGTAGAAGTGTTAAAATTCCTTCGATTACCATTGATAAATAAATATGAGGCAGATAAAGGATAATGTCTTCAAGATTCCTATTTGGCTTCAAGGATCACTTAGTCCTCGAATATATATATTTTTGTGTATTTCAGCAGCTGTATAAATCTACAGAGATGTGTATTTCTTCACCGAGAGTTTATAGCTGTGATGTTTTACTTCTTATACACAAACAATATTATACATGCAAATATTATAAGATTAACTAATTTCAAAAAATATTAAATTTTGTATATGAAGTGCGAAATATTAACATAAATTTATAAAATTACTTAAAATATTATATAATGTATTATAAAAACTTGCTAATTGTAATAACATAATATTCTCAATCATTTAACTATGTAAAAAAACGACAGTTCTGTGAAATAAAACGTAATTTTTTAAAAGACACTTTCTAAAGATAGTTTTCACTTCTAACCCAATAATAATACTTGCGAAATAAACTGTTGATTTTGGTTGACACAACATAGAAAGTAAGTTTGACTAAATAGGGTAATAAAGTAAAAATGTATTTAGATATGATAAAGACAATACGTAGTCAAGTATAGAAGTAGGTATATCAAGAGTCGAGGGTTGAAATGTAGAAACACAAATTGAATGCGAAGTGTAGAGACGGGGTTTGATACGGGACTGGTCAACACGTCAACCGTATCTTCGAGCGAACACTGGTCAGCACTATGCTGTTGTGTGCCAATGTACATGACTATAGAATGAAGGAATAGACGAAAGGGGTCCTATGGACACATACAACCATTGTTCCGTGAACTTCGAAACAACTTTGCGGGAAAGGATTCTCTTTCTCTGCGGTAGTTTCTGTTTCTGTGCTTTCGGTATGCTGACATTTTGCTTTGTTCTATGAACTTCGACATTCAATTTACATTACAATCGCTTTTTTCCATTGTATCTGCGATCAATTTTAATGGACTTTCTTTTATTCTCAAACATACAAATTACTTTATGTTAATTTGTCGCTATTATACTACATCATACCATACTACATTTTAACTGTTATGTTAAATAATTAATATTAAATTAATAATTTAATTAAATGTTTTAATAACAAAAAAGATATATTTAAAAATATTTATTTAATGAAAAAACAATGACAATGCAATTTGTATTATTTCTGTATCATTAATATTATAATTAATACTAATATTAATGATAAATTCGAACTTATGCAACAGTTTCAGTGACCAGTAGTTTTCGTATTCGAGTTAAGATGGAAGCACCGCACGGAGTGCTATCCACGACGCTAGTTGACTGGTATAAAATATTGAATTATTTGTACACGTTCAAAAAAAAATTTATTACATATTTATAACTTATGGCAGTTCAAATGTACCTTAGCAAGTCTATTTATTTTCCCAGAAGATATTATTCGACAACAAATTAATATGCACTATTATTTAAAAACCAACTTCCATATATTAAATTATAAAAAAAGTTGAATTCATTCAAATAATACTTCAAATAATAGTTCAAATGTATAAGTTATAAACGATGAACAAACTTTACTTAAAATTTATTACGTGCGTATAATATAATAATTGTGTGGTGTATTTTTCCGAACATTTAAAATTACAACAAAATTAGGTGACATAAACAATATAACAATAAAGTGACAATGTAATAATGAAATACTTACAAAATGTTACTTTAACTAATTGAAAATTCTCTTATTTCGTGGTTTCTTGTGAACTTCAAATAAATGAATCTTCATTTATACAAACTGTATTATCGCAGAGGCACATCATTCAACAAAATTCCACGAAAAAAAATTCAGATTTATTTCGTAAAGTTTAATAAAAACATTTTTTATTTTGTATTTGATTTTTTTAATGCCACCCCTCTGGGATCGCTCTGGTAGAAAAAATGGGAAAAAGTGATATTTTTTGTGTTTGTCACACAAAAAAGTGTTTTTTTTTGTGAACAAAACGAAATTAAATAAATATACAAATATTCATGTTACTTAATTGTCTTATTTCAAATAAGTATTAAGTTATTTTTTCGGAATTCATAATATATTTTTTTATTATAATTGCATACATATATATATCACCACAAAGTGAAGTAATTAAATATTTATAATCTAACTAAACTATATTTTATGAACTCTGATTATTTAATGTTCTAACATGAATATTGTTTTGAGATGTATCAAATAGTATAATCAAATTCTCTAATATATTTCCATTGTTTCAGCAGAGGATTCCGATTAGCAATTTTAGGTTCATTGAGAAAGGGATTCAAAGTGAGTTTAAGGTCTCGGTCGACGGTTCTCACGTAAGGGCGAAGGTGGCGGACGACAGTTTAGAGGTGTAAGACGGGCTGACCTCGGGTCGCAACCCCCATTTATACTCTATTACCACTACATTAGTCTGCACCAAGGGGATTTATGATCTAAGCTCAAGTCCCATTCTAAACTAAACAATCGATGCATGAAACACTAAGCTCTTGTCTTGATCTAAGATACTTTCAAGAATCAAAAACAATTTAATCGAAATAGAAGTCGAAGAATCTTTGAAAATAAACAAAAGTTTAAGAAATTAAATAATGACTTATAATAAATGTTTAGATGAGCTTCAATTATAAAGTGAAAAATAAATTTATTAATTTTATGAATAATTACATTTATTAATTCATGAAATTGAATGAATCATTGATATCTGCGAAACTATAAGTCAAAGCTTCGAGAATAAGCATTTGCAAAATATTTATTAAAAATGTACTGCCCAAGCAAACAATTCTTACCAGTGAAATCTGTTTTTATATGTATTTATTTAATTAACGTTATCTGAAAATGCGCGTTGCGAAATATGTCTGTAAAACGGCTCACTCCGGAATCAGAAAGCCGATGTAAATTACAAGCAAAACTCTGGCCTTTATCTTCTTTATCTTTCGAATGCTTTAGCGCTTATTTTTTCCGGTAGCACGTCTGACATTTCTCGACTCTCTTGTCGGGTTGTGGGAGGTGCGGTGAAATTAGTAGCTGCCTTAAACGAGAAAATTTTTAATTATTCCTTATCGAAAAGTAATCTTCTTCCGAGCAAAACTACCTCGATGTCCGACGTTGCAACGCAAGAGATGCCGTAGAACTCAGGGGTTAACGCGGCAGCATATATTTTATAGTTTTTAAGAGACTCCGTGCTGGGCATATTCAAAAAGAGCGATACACAACAGCAAGTCAACGAATTTCAAACATCTGATGTAACTGTAAACACAAAATCTGGCAGCATATTTGCTATCATATTAAGATTAGTTTTAATTAATTTCCAAGACATATTTTTTTATTCAAAACTGTTTATCGCGTTTTATGTCATATATTCAGAATTATTTTTTATCCAAAGAAACGAAGTTATTTAAATTTATAAATGTATACATTTTCTTATTCCTGCTTCATATTTCATCAGCTTGTTATATTTCACGTTGTGTTAATCAAACAAAATAATTGATTAAGTTATTCTTGGTCTTATGCACTACTAAAGCATCCCATCAACTACCACAAAGAAAAGTGCTTCTTTGATTGGACGTACCGAATAGCATACTTTTTTAAGGGGCTTGAATGTTGTCCAAATATTCGCGAGTCAGAATATTAAAAAGCATTGGACGCTTTATATCTATGAAACCGTCGATGATGGGATAAATAATTCAGCTTGTTTCATGGAAGTCTTATCAGTTCGCAGGAGCGATAAAAAAACTTATTACTTACCCTCCTGCAACGGAAGGACTATTATACGGAACAAGCTGAAGAGGATTCGTCGATTTCGACGTTAGCAGTGGTATTGAAAGGTGCTGATGGCTCGATATTAACTATTCAAGACAAACTGTGCACCCTCACGGCATTTGTCAGTTTGAATACAAACCACATAGATTGCCCAATGAACATGTAACAACATTTTGCGTGTTCGCTAACACTGCCATACCAATTTTATAGATTTTGTTAATTGATTTAACGATTATGGCTGTTGCACATGGTATATTTGATTATTTAGAAATAAATATTGTTATATAATTCTTTAATGCTTGAAAATAAATTGATTCATTGACTTTTCAATTGAGCAACAAAATAATATTAAAAAGAATTAATTTTTTTTATTAATTATATATTATACGTAATTCTGTATGTGTATGATGAATTAGTTTTAATAAAACAGTTAATCAAATACTTATCAAACGTGAATTATTATGAAAGTTGCTTCATCAAACGAATCTATGAAAGTTTGTGTAAAATGTAAGAAAATCTGCGATGTAAAAGATTCACACTGTGACATGTAATTTATCGGTAAAAAGTTGTTGTTGTTGCTTCGAACAAATCCATCGCTTTGCCTGTAAGTACTGTTTATCCGGCAAACAGGCGAGCTTGCGTTCTGTCATGAAACAGGCGCTGAAGCAGCTCTCTTACTTCAAGTACTCGCCCTAACAACCTAGAAGAGTGAAAGAATAATGCCTAAAGCGATGAAACGAAGAAGGACGTACCTTACGAAGCGATCCGCAGCCATTTAGAAGTTTTAATAACATTACGATATCTATATGTATATACTCGACAGAAAGAAAAAATCGACAGGGGCGCCCGCGAGCACCCGTTCCACTTTGGAATTCTTTCTGCCCCTCTTGAGCGCCTTCCCTTAGCCCGGTAGCGCTCCTGGGAACCGCTGAGGACCTTGCCAAGAAGAAAGTTTATAAAATATTTAAAAGTACGGAAACGTCTCCTATCGCCCGAGGCGATAAATTTCCACTTACATTTTATTTTCGTTTCGTCGTGTTCGTTTGCTCCAACACGCTTGGGAAAGAGAACAAAAATAAAACAAGAAAAACAAAGTGCGCGTCTAAAATAAAAGATGAATAACTATAAGAATAGGATGAGGAAACCTAACAAAGTCATTACTACGGATTTGTTTAATCACTTCTTTACGAATCAACCACTTTAATTTATACCTACATTATTTCCTTAATTTCCACAATTTATTAAAATATATTTAAAATATATTTTCTTTATTAAATTAATAATATATGAATTCATAATTCATTATAATAATAAAGAATGGCATAATAAGTATTTAACTAGTTAATGCAATATATAACAGTGTAAGAGAGAGCATACGAGTATCTAATTTTACTCGCGTAATGCGATTCCACGGGTGTCTTAATGGAAGACATCGATTCCCATCGTGCGGCAAATAAGAAAGCAGGCCCGTGTCTACACGTGGGTGGCACAAAATGCGGTGGTCGAACTAGTATATGTCTGTATTTTCCGGTTGACGATGCGAGACCTATTTAACGGGCGCGAGTCCGGTAATGGGATTCGAATTCAAGTCCCATAGGAGCTATCCCCGTTGCGTTGTTCTTCCTCTTCCTTATTCGCGTTTCAAACAACGACGCTCTTGATACCTTTATGTCTCGTCTGCAAAAATCCCCAATATCATCCATAATTCTACTGAATACGCGCTTTATCTGACAAATCAACATTTATTTCAATCATAAAGTTGCAAAGAAATCTTTCATGAAAATATACTAGCTTATACTTATAAGCCTTGTAATTTATAAAAAATGTAAATTATTCCTGGTTTTAATCCTGCAGGAAAATATTATATTTTGATGAGCATATTTAAATTTATTTATATCAAGTGTAAATTGATCGATTTAATCAAGAGATATAATATAATATATATGTTTTATATATTTATCATTTTTATTCCACACATTTTTTTCGAATATAACAAAGTTGTAACAAAATATTGTATATGTCTCTATAGATACATCAACTTGCAAAGAAACTAATACTGGATTCGTGGTCTTTTAGAAGGTTCACAAAACAATATCAACGTGAAAGCACTAAACATCGTGCAAATTCAAGAGACGATATGTTCTATGTGTTTTGGGTAGACTGTGGTTTTCCTAAAACGCGACAATCACAATTTCAAGAACACATTGGAGATGATTAAATTTAGCGATAGTGTTTCACAAAGGGATGGTCGAGTTTGATTGAATGTAATAGCAACCAATTTTCACAATAAAAATATACTATAATTTTTGTAATAAACGTTTTCTTCAATATACTTCTATATTTATGAATTAATTAGAACCACAATAAGTTTTCCAAACCGAACTTATACATTAACGTTTTAAGTTACCTCTCTTTTTCAAATTTTCAACCCCGGCAATAATTCAGTGGTCAGTGTAGATTTAATATAGCAAATTAGGTAATAATTACGGATCTGCTCTAAAGACCGGATGCATAGCGTTAACGTGAATTCAATTGTATTTCTCGAGATCAATAATGAGAATGCAAGAGATGGTTCGTTATTGAAATAGCAATTAGAGTAAATCATAAGTACCAAGCAGCATATGCAATATGACTCTGAGAAAAGTTATGAGTGTCGAAAAAGTGCCAGAACAATTTCCGATTCAAACTTCATAATTTTAATTAAATCTGTTATAATTTTACATATTTACGTGAAAAATAAATAATATGTATTATTTTATTATATTATTATTATTATTTTATTATTATATTTGTATAATTTTTATTTATGAATAAATTATTTTTATATACTGATTTGAAATCACATTATTTAAATTCTTTTTATTTTTAAAGTTAATTAATGTTCTTAAACAAATATATCTGAAACATAAATGTTAAGCGAACGATATTACGCGGTAGATTGTAGTAGTATAAGATAAAGTTACAAAGTTACTGCATTTGATCTTCTCAATCCAATTACCTCGACCTTTGATATACCAACAAAGAGGACCAATATCCTCGATTTTTTCTTCTTGTTAAGTAGTTCAAGACTTGACCTACTACCATCATTTATTAAGATATCTCACCAAAAAGCGCTCAACTTTTCCACCAGATCATGAAATCGAGCATCTTTTCGTGACACACAATAATAAAACCAGTCCTCGCATAGACCGAAGTAATCTATGTTTTCGTGAAAAGCAACCTATCTTGAAACAAAAGTGTACCTCTGTTCTGTGACATAAACCTTCAAAAAAATTGTCTAGAAACTGAGTCTTTTTTCTACGATCTTATTTTACGATCTGGAATTTTAAATGATACAATTTCATTATTATTGGTATTGCTTTAACTTTCTTATAATTTTATGTTAGATATCATATTATTTTATGTTTAAAAAATAAAAATAATATGATATCTAAATGAAATGATAACTAAATTTAGTTTTAATAAATCGTTCTATATATTTGGTTGAATCAACACATCTTAAATGTTTAAAGGAATAATAAATTTTAATGAAAACATCTTCACAAGTAAAGTATTCGCTAGATACTCTAGCCAAAAATTGAACTAAGTACATTTGATAAAATATCCGGAAGAATGGGAGAACCACTGTGAGAATTTGGCGGCCGACCGCAAGAATTTCCTGAGTTCAAGGTGGTTTATCAATCGTGAACGAGAAACGACCGGATGTTCTTGGGTTGGGATATGCTCGTAAGAGAGAACGGGAGACGAAGAAAAGAGAGGCAACATGAAGCAGCACTTGATCTTAGAAGAGACCACCGCTGTGGGCAGCTTAAACTCCAGCCACCCTCGGTTAGTGGTTTTGACTCGTGCGAGAAGTTAAAGGCACCTTCGACCGCTCGCCCGGGTAATCGGCGTTTAATAAACGGAATAACGTCGTCTCCTAATTTGTGGACGATCGAACACGGCGACAAATCGGCCACCTTATAATTCCTTGTTTGCAAACAACTTTAGCGCCATTTAATTTTCCGCTTCGTCAAAGACAGCTATGTAACTCGGGTGTTGAGCTCGTTCCAATCTAATTACGAAACGAGGCGCATTAAAAGAAAAGTTGTTGGCGCGGCAATAACTTATAATGAAAGACTATCGTCTTCTACCATATCTCACGTTCATTCATCGTTAACAGGAACAGCCACTTCAGTATCTTCATAGCGCGCCAGCTCCCTTCATCTCGCAGCTTTCCTCGTATCAGAGACGGGCTTTCCTCTTTTTTTCTGCCTTTTTTACATCAGAAGATGTCATCGCGTATTGTCCATAGTATACACGTCGACTCCAGTTTGAAAAAACGACGCTCGTTAGTTTCGCGAGAAATTAATTATTTGCCAGCATCATCGTAGCGACTGCCACCCCTTACTTTTAACGGCCACGGACATTCCATCCCCGATAGCCACCGCGAAAGGGGGACCCTTTCGCGAAGTAATGGTGAAAAATGTCCGGATTGTATGGGATTACGTGGACGATGTTTAGTGGTATGGGTTACGTTCGCAAAGAATAAGAAGAAACATATCGGTGTGACTCGTTACACTTAAATTGGAAGGAATGACGAAGTGTTCTCGTTATTCACAGCAAATAATATACGAAAGTTCTGACGGGAGAGCAACGCTTGTTCTCCATTCGCTGATTCTGCTTACCGAAGCGAAATTTTACTGGCACAAACGTAGTTGTTATAACCCTCCTGTCTCGAAGGGTAACGCTTTTAGCGCCAGTAATTTAATATTGCGTTCGATTTTATACGCTTGTTCCTTAAAGTAAAAACACCGCTCACAAGACCGAATCAATTTTACTGGGTGTGAGGAATTTAAGTATTGCGGTGAAGCACTAAATTATGCTTTAACGCTGTATATTTTGTTACTTTGTAGATGTTACATTGCGAGTATAGATGCAGCAACTTAAAATATATACAACGTTCGTCGAGACGAAAGCACGGGGCCGCATCTAAATGACGGTCACTTGGATTTGTGTAGTGTAAACTAAGGATGGACCAATAAATCCACCCGATCACGGTCGCTAAGTAAACTTAGCTCATACATCTTTCAAAGTATTGCACAACTCATTTCGATCTTCTTTAACCTCGAAAAGTCACTCTTCAAGAAACAGACGTTTCTCGATTAGTCGCTTTTAAAGCTCCTTTATCATTTAAAAGTTAACTGGATATTTTAGGAAATAATTTACCTTCATAGAATATTTATGTATATTTAAATGTAAAATTGTAGAAATTTCTGTACTATCAATAAACTTTCAGTAACTGCAACGTAGAAACATTTACTGTGAATGCTGAATTGTTGAATCCCCAAATACGACCAATTCAAAGTATGCTTTTCTCCATCATAAATGTCATCATAAAATCGTCATCTATAGCTATAGCTTCTTTTTGGTAAATAAAAGCAAGTAACGCCGCAGTAAATACGAGTTATGAATATGTTCGATGCACAATTCTATATGGATGAACGCTTACTTTTTCGTAGAACCCCTATACTAGCGAATCAGAATTAGCATAAGTTTTTAGACGTTATACGAGACTGCAAGAGCTTACTTCCGTAAACGGAATCGGAAACGATATCGTGAAAAAAGAGTCGAACAAGTGCGCAGATGTGCTTCACCGCTGGCAATACGAATTTCATCTCGCGAAATAGGCAAACTTTACTCGTTAAAATATTGACTGCGTGCAATCATTTGAGGGATCGAATTTAGCAAATATAATATTATCTTATAGGGCGTTGAAAATTTTAAACTTTGTTGTATGGTATAAAAAAGTATTAAATCCATTAGTGTACATTATTAAATACAATAAATCTTTCGGAATAACATGTAAAAAATGAGCCATAACATTACAATGGATAATGAAAGACGAGTCAAAGTAATGTAGAGGGAGACCAAAAGATTTTTAAAAGGACTATAAGGCGAGAAATACTTAATGGCGCGTGGCGATATTAAAATGGCATAAAAATGAGCTGCAATTTGTATCAGAATTCAAAGGTCGACCCTGAATTATCATTAGTATATCCAGAAGTTTATGTTTAGACGTAAGTATACAACAACGTCAATACTTAATGAATAAATTAATTTCTTCCTATCGTATTCATTTTATTATATAGAGCTTATTTTTTAAACAGAAATATTCAATAATGTCGCCATTTTCAATGATCATCGATTCGAAACATTAAAAGCCTTATTTATTAGGTTAGTCAAATTATAGCTCATGTAAAATTAGATGCAAACTCGTGAAAAATTACCTCTACAGTGAAGTGAAAGAAGCAAAAAAAATACAACAACGGCACATCGCGCAAATGCCCTTAAAACGGATTCATACTGAGGGTTCGTTACATTTCGAGCATTTTCGACATAATGCCTTCTCCGATAACGCGGCATTAGCTCCACCACCCCCCTCATGTCTCATCTCCGTCACTACCCCCGTCGGTGATCCATCCCCCTATCCTTCCACTACGACTCTGCAGAATCCTTCCGCTCGAAAGGAGGCATGGATAAAAATACCATTTGAATACTCGACGAGTACGAAAGTCCTCGGTATCATTTATAACGCGTGACAATAAAGTCTTCTGACTGGTAGTAATCTTTATAGCGCAATATATGTGGCTTGAAAGCAAGCTGCAACATACTTTCAAATATACAAGTAATATACTCAAAATGTTAGCTGACGTTACTATTCAGTCAAATATCAACTTGATCAAAAAGTCGAATTCCAAAAAGAAATAAAAAAAGACGAAAAAAATTGCAAGCAAGTATTTTAACAAAAGCGTTCAATTGCATTATTAATAGAGTCAGACCCTATGACTACTGCGGCTGATATTTCCCTGAAGACTTGGAACGAGTCAAATTCAAAATACAATAACTTGAAGAAAGATGAAGAGGTGTCCGCTATCCAAGTGGCACCGGTTTGTTTGTGGCGTTGTGACGTGAAGAGAGGGTTCTGAGGCCTGCGGATTGGCTTTCATTAATCCTCTAACCCTATCTACTACAATCACCCTACGCCATCCAACTCCTACCCTGAGAGTATATATTATAAATCGTAATATACGCAACGCCACAGCTAAATATCTACTGTGTACCGCAGATTCTATGCACCGTGCAAGCCTAGACTTGAATATTTCAGAGGCGACGAGCATTAAAGCCACCCTTCTTACAGTACCTATTAACCTCAACACCACTTCTTGTACCATCGGTACGCAACATACCGCGCAACAACCCAACCGTTAAACAATAAATAAACCGATTTACATTTCTACTAATCTTCCTATGGACTTGAATTTCAAGGTACAAAGAATAAATAGCAAAAATTAATAAATAAAAGCGCAGTCAAGTTCGATTATTATTATAAGAACATTCTTGTTCAGATAATCATCTGAAAATATACCTACGCTACAGTATTACTTTTCATTGTGCTTAAAGTCATCAAATATTATCCGTTTGAAACAATTTCAAATGCAAAATTTTGAAGGACATAAAGTTCTCCAACGCTACACTAAAGGGGAATGTTTTGTAAGGAGCCCTCAACTGCCGATCGCAGTTATAAATTAACGATCGCGGGTGGAGTTGTGATAAGGGGGATAAAGGGTGGAAGAAGAAGAAGCGGGGCAAGAGAAATATCATCGAATAATGAATATTCATGCTGATGAGTTGCGGGACCGTAGCGAGAGATGGAAAGGCCGAAGCGGAGAAGATGGGTTGTAAAGTTGCTCCGTGGAGGATCCCATCGGCCGCCATATTTTGTACGATGTATTTCGCGAACTCCCCTTTACCTCTTGATCCTAATGTCGAACCCCTCGACGCGAATGTACCATCCCATTTCTCTTTGCTTCGAATACACAAACTCATAGTTGGAAAATGACCTCGACATTGTCTTAGCAATAATCACTCTACTGATTGAAATAGATTTTTAAAAATAGTTGCGCAATAATGATAACAATTGTAATTTCGGAAGTATCATTTATACATTTATAGTTATAAAGTGTAACTCGTTAAATTTATTTAATATTTTCGTATTTTGTTACATTCTTAAAAATTTTCCTACTAAAAAACGGATAAACTTAATCGCAAAATTTTCTATATATGTAATAAATCTATGTTGCAACACTAAATTGTACTATTTGAAAGAAAAATTTCTCATTTAGGTGGAGTGTCTCTGCCACCCTGTTATTCCCAGTAAAATTTTTTGTGATTTTTGGCTCAGTGTACAGTTACAAATTATAGCATAATTTTCTGTGAATTTTCTATTAAATAATTCACATAAATTTTTTTAATGAAAAATTTTTTTAATGAAAATAATTTCCAAACTTAAAACTATAACATTAAAAAAAAGGAACGATTACTTTAAGATAAATGAATTGCCATTTATCGAAGGTAATGAAAAAGTGACAAAAAGCATGTGTATCAATTGCGAAAGTTCAAAATTGAAAGGCAAGAATATGTCTGATGCTTGTATCATTTTGAAGTATCGTTGCTCATGCGTTAGCAAGTATGACACCAAACCATTTCGAGTCGTTTAGTTACGCAACGTATTTGAAGCAGGACCTATTTCAAGGCAAAACGTGGCATTTTAATTATCATTAACAAGGCGCAGGTCGTATAACTCAGAATTACACGTTTATATGTAATATTACGTCCATGCGAATACCACGTAGAGTTACACGTTTGCGAACGCATCTACTTATAAGCGCGAAAGTCTCGCACGTACAATACACACTGCTGCGTTGAAGTCTGCACATTCACAGCCGGACGGATGTGCGAACAGACGAATAGACATCCGGAACGATGATTCGCCAAAGCGAGACAGAGAAGATGAGATGTCTGTAGCCAAGGGTGGCCGACAGAACCAGGGAGGTTCTGTCCGGTGAATTCCCACCTTACCAATCCTATTATTAACAATTAGCTCTAAACTACTCTTTGCATATAAAATCACACCCACAGTCAGCTCGTAACCGCGGAATGGAAATATACATACTGCATGCATGTCCGTCGGACGCCGCCACTTGTGAAAATATAGCAATGGCCCAGCGTGCGTATGAACGCCCGCTTTTCAACGTGCGATTGGTATAATAACTATGATTTATCCATAAATAGTACATCCGACGACGGTCCTTTTACAATTCGGTATCCTCATGCTGCGATTCTACGGTAATTAATACAACCACTTCATGGATTTTACACGCACAACGACCAACAAAAATCTGATGGTTTGTGGTTAATTCAGAACTTAATCTTCGTTTTATAACTGAATAAGCTAGTTCTATGACCAACTCAAGGTGTAAAAATTAATTCCCTACAAATTTCATTGTTATTATGCTGAAAGAAATGTCTCATTCAAGCACCAAGATATATCATCAAATTTACTTTTGTGCCAACACGTTTTTTAGCTATTATTCTTTTTTATCATACAATTTTACGGGTATACTTTTAGTAAATATTCAACTTTTTATTTAAATATTCAACACTTCTTTTATAATTTTTATACAAACCTGTTTTAAATCCATTTTATGTATATGTCATAGTTTTCAAATGTTTATATATTTCTTATCATTTTTTCCCTAAGGATATTAAGGACAGATTTCAGGAGCATGCATAGGCGTTGAAAATTTCACTTACTAAGTTAAAGTGGGAGATGGACACAAAGCCTTGTTGGCGTTAACTCCGTGCATGGCGAAGGGTACGAGGATAATGCAATGCCAGAATATGTCACAAATTAAGCGAGAACGACAAAGAGCAACAGAGTGTTTTCTAGCATCGCAATCTTCGTCGCTTTTATTAGAATTATCTTTGTCACTTTCCCAAGTTTATATTTACTCTTGTTGGCGAACCTCTTAAACCCGAGTCACTCCCCTGCACGCCCTCAGTCATCCCGCGGTCCTTTTCCCTTTCCTAAGCTAACCAAGCCACAGTCTTCAAGCACCGATTTCTTTCGACGAGTATACGCACTCTCGGCGCCGACTTCTCTTGCTTATTATCTTTACGACTCAGAAGATGAAATTAAACTGAGTAGCTAGGTATATCCAAAATGTAATAATATTCATTACTATGCTAATACCATGCACACTTATACTCGCGAGGTTACGACCTACGAACTTCAGTCATATTTTTGTTATCTGGTCGCGACCGGGCCTATTTAGTATAGCTTACTAAGAATATTAATGAATATACGACAAATTTCATGAAACTCGGGATAATTCCACCTTCTATATGAGGAAAACTTACCTTAAATTGAAAACTTCAAATTTCTAGCCAAACTAGAAATGGGTATGGCAGTAATAAATTGAAGATTAAGTAAGTCAAAAAATACACGAACTTAACTTTATCATATCGACTCATCCATGTATACGCTAAATAACAATCTAATAAAAATTATTTTAACCTCTAATAACAATTAATATATCACTTATGAGTTTGAGTAAAATTGGACAATTATGTAAAAAATTATTATATTTTAATGTGAAAAATTGATACATCGTATAGTATGAAATATAATATTTCAATTGAAAAACATAAAAATATTTACTAGACCATACTCTGGCCATTTTTATGTTATTTTTGATTTTTTTGTTATATTGATTAATGTGAAATTGTCCTCAGATTCATAGATAATGTAATAAGTTTTATTATTTCTTTATTTACCATGACATGTAATTGTGAATTTACATTTAATTAATTCTAACGAATATTGTTGAATGAAGCTTTGTTTAAGATCAGAATACGTATTATCATCAGTAAAACATGTCAGATTTATTACGTTTCGCAGAGTATAATTGTTTTGTTGTATCGCATTTTTCGTAATTGAACTAATGCATTGTACGAACTCGTAAGACAAAGAAATTTTACATAATGAAATAAATAATCTTATGAATATAATTTTACTTGCTCGTTAATTACTATATATTTCAGTAAAGTGAAATTGTTTTATACGCATCCTTCGAGTAAGCTTATTGTTAAAAAAATGCACCTTTTACTAAAAAAATTATGAAGATATAGAATATTTTTGAGATGTCCAAGATACGACTGTAGTAAATTTTTAATCCAACTAAAATAATTATACTTTGTGAAGAGAAGATACGCTTTGACATGAGCAAAAGTAACGAGAAAAAGTTTACTCTTATATATTTGAGCTTATATAGCGTTCCATAAAATAACAAAATATGTCCATAAACTAAATCTCATATACAAAGGAAACGAATCTAAATGATAGCCTAATTTTTATAACATTTGATGAATATTAATAAAAGGTTAGTATATTGCAATAAATTATTAAATTAAGATTTCATATTTTGGTAAATAAACTGCAAAATATTCCAATAATTAAATTAAGAAATGAATCTTATTATCATTTCGAGAACTCGATACTACTTATGGTTAAAACTACACTTTATTTATTTCCAATAAATATTTCGTTAAAAGAAACAAGTTTTTAGTTGACTCAACTAAATCTTTCTCTGTATGTATGTATTACGATATTTATAGATTCTTTATTGATACAGCATATCTGATGCTATCAAATTAGAATTAAATTGCTTACAATTTCCGTCTTACATGCTTGTTCCTTAAGATGACCACAGTGTTTGCAACATTACTTAAATCTATACTAACTGTCATTCCTGTAAAACAAAACGAATGTTTTCTTATGAAAATATTGTTGCATTATATGCTTTATATACATTCATTTTTTAATACATATTTCATGATAATAACTGAAAACTAATAAATAATAACTGCACAAAATAAACAAAATAAACAACTGAACTCAAATTTTGAATAATAATCTTGAGAATTCTTTAATAAATGTACATCAGACGAAATGCGTAATGATTTGTTTATAAAACTAACAAAAACTTTCATAAACCGTCTGAATACTGGGGCGAATTCGTGTCTCGGAAAATTCGTTGCCGGTTTCGCTCAGTGTTTTATCAATTCTCTAATATTTTCTTTAGACCGCAAGCAGTCGGGTAGTACGTGAAAGTCCAGGACTTAATTAAGATATGCATTTATTTTAATTTCTCTCGGATGGCAGAGACTACCGGACAGGCGGACTAGCCACCGAGGCAAGATAACGCGATTTGCTTACAGCCGTCAGCGTGCATGCATCTCGTTCGCGGTGGTATATGTATAAAGAGATTTTCAATTCAAGGTAAGGAAGGCGGGTCTTACGCGGTGCGAGTACCAACTAATGCAAATAGTCCCCGGCGAAATTGTACTTTTTATTTTGGACAAACCGCTGAGGGGGCTCCACCACTCGTGTAAGCTTGAGTGCTTATGATACAGTCTTCTCCATGCTCAATTGCGAATTACGCGCAAGCAGAAAGGAAGACAACTTGTCTCGGGCTCAAAATAAGAGCAGCCCGGCGGACGCTTTTTGTTTGCAAAGAAAGAACACTGTATTCTTCTCATTTGTGGCGCGCGCGCCGTCTGAAAAGAGATTTCGCCGCATTTTTAAAGCTCCTGAAATGAGAGAGGCGGTTCAAAGTATACGAGAATGGACAAAAACACACACTTTTCATTACGCAGTCCTTTTTTGTTTACTTATTAACCAACAGAAATAACGCATTGAGCGGCCTTAATTTGGTTCCTGCTTTTTTCTTCCTTTTCGGTGGCCGCTTTCGCTGCCGGAAGTAACAGTTCTTATATAGTGGCCTCGCACGAATTGCCACCAACAAAAAGTTCTTCTAATCGTCAAAGAGCGGGCACGTAGACGGGAGTTCTTAATCCGCAGCGGTGAGCGACGATAATTGATACGAATGGCGCTAAAGGCTGCGCAAGCAACCCTTTAAACGCGTTCCCTGTCCTATAAATTAATAAAGTATTCTAAACTTTATTACAACTTTAATGAAAATAATTATTAAATATTATGCGCGGTAATGTCAACCGTCGCGGCGAGGCCAGCGAGGACGCGAGGAGGCAAACTGAAGAAAGGGCATCTACGTCGACGCGGGGTGAAACGCTTGTCTAAAGAATTAAAATATAGCCGGTAGTACGTTTTCATTCCTGGGCAAACTGTGACGCGACTGATGCAACAACATTATCTTTGTGCAAAATCTCCTCATCCTCGTGCATTTTCTTTTCGCAAACTTTTGGATAAACTGACATATTAACTGATTAACTTGAATAATGTTCTTAAATTTCGATCAATTACTTATCTTACGTTACAATGAATTCTATTTTCCAAAACAATAAGTTGAAATTCAATTTCATCTACACTGGAATATAATTTTAAATACGCGCAATTCAAATCTAATGATAACGAATAGGAGGCAGTGAAGTTTTTTTTCTGCCGCAAAAATGGCTACAACGAGAACATTTGCATCAACATGCAGGCAAATAAATTATCATTCTAATTGGGCACGATGTGAACTCGTGTGCCGTCAAATCTGACGGTATCATCAGAATGAACGCTTCAAAGGATTATCACGAATTTAACGAAACCCGCATTGTATTTTCCTTAGGAAGCTAGCAACTTGAATTATTAATTTTTGAGCTTAATCTCGTCGCTTTTCAATTAAGATAGCTATATAATTTTTCATCTAAATAAAGATTGCGATAAGCTTATCACTAGTGATGCACACATATGTAACAGAGTACGACCTACATGTATGTAATGGACATTATTCTAAACCGTAACCCAAATTCCATTTAAATCCACGGAATGTATGAAAATCATCAAAAGGAGCCGTGAGATAAAAGTGAAACAAAGCTCGGCTGAACTGCGAGGGTATCTCTCGACGGCGACATTCTTGAGCTGAAAATGATTTCTTAACGGCGCAACTTTTCATGACAACGTGATACAGTAGCGAGCATTATTGAGATAATTAAAAAATTAACTTTTGTTTTTAGCTTCGTGACTGAACAGTTGCCGTAAAGTTCAAGTGAAAATTCGTGTTTTTGAGGTCGCCATTGGTGTGTGTTATTAGTGCTCTTCTTCTATATGTACATGTATATATATATGTATGCCACTGACGCGGCACAAAGCTGATGAGTCGGGGAGAATGTCTAAAATGCCTTGGTGTACTCAGAGCAGGCCAGCACATCTAATAACTCGAGTACGCATATTCGTAGTCACACTTGTACGTAGGACGAAGCCAAACGAGGCAATGAAATTTTCTACGTTCTGTACTCTCGCGTCGAAGATAGTCAAACGCCACTGACTAGCAGCGGATTGCTCCAGTCGGAGTTAGCTTAACGCAAATTACACTCGACTTTTCACGATCTCGATGTACGACCTTATGTTATTCTACGGTTTTGCTCGCGGACTTTGAAATGAAATTTAATTAAACGACATTATTAAATTACACACTTTCCGCGAAATACCATCGCATTAGACCCTCAGATGTGTATTCAACGCACTTCAAACGGAAAAGCAAAAATGAGTTTTCGAAATTACGATACATTTATTGTAATTAACTTTTGGGGTATCTGTATTGGTCAAAAGTGTGGTTTATACTCAAGTTTTATATAATTAATAGTTTTTATCATTATAAGTTAACATATTATGACCAATAAAATATTAATATAGAATCTATTATAATGTCATTTAATGTATTAATTAATATTTATTATTAATTAAATTATTTGATGTCATTATTCCCTTATCATTTATTTACTATTAATTTTAATTTAGGATTGCATTGGCTAAAAAAGGCCACCTATAATCGTAGTCAGAAATTCAAAGTATTTATGATTTTGGCCATTTTTTATGCACAATAGACTATTTAAAAAACTTCTAATAAAAATTATAGAAGTTACGATCGTTCAAAAATAGTTAATTTGGTTTACTATAACTAGGTGGCCTTTTTTCACCAGTATATTTTAAAAATAATTCAAAAGTTTGATTATATGTAAAAAATAGTTGCACGTATAGAAAATATAATATCAGAATTATTGTCATTGATGTATTTAAATTTCCCAAAATTCCCCAAACGATTGTTTATTTTCAACTTATATTGAAAACCTATAAGCGTGATTTGTTAGAATTAAAAAATATACATATCCATCTTATACGTTTGCAACATGACATTTACTGATGTCAATTAAGATTTGTTCATAGTGCAGCAGCACGAGCAATGCAATTTTTTGTTTTCAAACGGTTCAATTTCGCTTCGCTCGACTCAAATTAATGTCTTCACAAGCGCAAATAAAACCTGAATTGAAACTCTCCGACAAATGTAAACACTTTTAATTTACTATAATATGTTATTTACCGCACGAAGAAGAAACAAAATAGAAAAAAAAATTAAAAAAATAAAATAAATGAAAGCATTTATAAAGAATCAACATTCATTTAGAAACAGAGAGGTGTGCAGCGCGTTGGCTCCGTTTATCTATAATATCTGAACTCATCAAGAAGTCCTAATGTAAGCATACTAAATGATGTGACATTCAGTCGCTTATCCGGGCGAAGTTAATTGCGGGAGTGTTGTGCCCTTCTTGACGTGCTCATTTCCGTGCGTCTCTATTTTCGTACGAGTTTCTTTCACTATTTATGTCATAATCACCTGAAACAGAGCGCTTAAACCGGCGAGTTCGCGCACCCTGCACAAGTGCGTTTGTGTGTAATTCGCGACATGTATCTCTCAGTGACTGTGTTCTCAATGCCACAAACGGTCGTGTTACGTGGTGGCGACACGAGCCTCTTGGTGCTCTCTTTTCCACCCCTTGTTAAACCCTTATTTCTAGCCTCTTTCTTCCTCGGAAACATCTAAATGCTAAATGCTTGCATTCAGTATTATTCCTTTTTGTCAGCAGTGTGTAGCCGAGGGTTGTCAGTGTCACGTTTAAGAGTTGCTGGATAGGAACCACTTCGCAGCCCGTGACTTTGGTTTTCGCGCGGATACACGTATGCTCGAGCGAGAACACCAAACACATTTCCTCGCTAAATAAAATGTAATTTAAAAAAAACACTTGCATAGAAAAAGAAAGGGAAACATTACAGAAAAAAGGAACAGAGTATTAAATACAGTTAAAACGTCCTCATGTTGCGCCATCTTTTTCTCTCTTCGCGAAATCATTTAAAGAAGCGCTACTTCCTTACACCAGTTTCTTCACCTCACGTTTCCGGTTCAGTATTCTTTCGTTTGTTTCTGCGTCTGTGCGTAGCCTGAAATAACACGAGGATATTTTTTAGGCGATGCACTACTGCTTGAGAGAACGATGTTTTCTGAACTGAAAAAATAACGCTTAATAGAGACGCAACTGCCTTTCAAATTATCATTTACTCTTCATAATTTTTTTAAATTGTATTCACACAATACACTGAAGAAAAAATATATTAAAGTTTCATACAAAATACAAGAAATGACATATAAAAAAACTAACTGGTTACATTTTATCAGTTAGTTTTTTTGTGAACTTTTAACGTAAATTATTATAATAATATTAAATTCTAATAACATTTACCACAATTTTTAAAACGATAACCAAACTTTTAAAACGAAATCAATTTTGTTTGATTTTTTTCTTTTTAAAACCTTAGTTACGCATATGAATATTTTATGTTTCATATACTTGATTATTATTATTTTCCTAAGCTATATATTCTTGAAGTATTCTTTTTGTATAGTTCTATTTTAATACAGTTTCTGTTTCTCAATGTACTGCGCATTTCTTTTGCTTTCTTCACCAAAAATATTCTACCAACACTTTGATGATACTGTGTCGTTTTAATTAAAAACGTGTATCGTAATTGCTGTTTATTTCGATGCGCAAACGTAAAGAAATGCGCCCTTGGTTGATAGTTATTTTCGAAGGAAACTAATAAAAGTTGAAACAACGCAAAAAAAAGTTTCAATGTGAAATTCACTCGGAAGTTGGCTTTTTTCGATATGAATTGCACGATGGAAGATGAGCAGAAGAAATGGAACCAAGAGTACACAGTTCGTCGAAAATCATATTGTCGCTTGGGCTTCGTATTAGAATCCAAATGATCCCATTATGGAAACAACAGTAAAACTAACAAAGACAAAGCTCGAAGTGTGATGAGTAAAGAAGAGAGCGACTTTCGCCACTCTCGTTCAAAAAGTTGGAATTAAGAGGTGCCCCCTTGAAATCGAGTTGTATCATCAACGAAGGTGAGCGCCTCTCAATTTTCATTATTTTTTACTCTCGATTCTCTCAATGCTTACATTCGGAAAAGACTTTTTTATGTAAGTCTTTTTCTTGCGTTGAAATCTAGATATAAAATTAAATGAAAGGTCCAGAAAGTTGTAATACATAAGTTGCAAGAAATTTGAGAGATTACAGAAAACTATTTGATTCGCACGAAAAATTCTATTTTAGAAAAAAGACCTTTCTACCTAAATAGAAGATATAATATGACTCAAATCAATTTCTCACAACCGCGTTTAAAATCTTCATTGAAAATTATGTATTTACGTATGATATTATAAAGTAAATTAACAAGGACAGAAAGTGTCAGTAGAGCATTCACGTAAATTCAGAATAAACTGCAATTGTGTTCGTGTGATAGTTATTTTGCGGTGTTGAAAGAAATGCGATACCGAAAGCAGAATAAGCTTTGCGATGGATGGAAGAACGTCGGCATAACGGACTTCGAAGTTTGGTAAGCACGATACCGACGTTAGTTTGCGTATAATAAGGTGTCGTCTTATCTAATAGGGTCGGCAACGCCGACTTCGAAGAGTGTATTGCCATGTATAATGGTAATTACGTGTTATTAACAAGCCTCCGGGGGTACTTGGGGGTATGATGGCTGCCTCTTGTCTAATTAACTGAGTTTACCGTGACACCTGCCCCCGTATCCTGGCGTCTTCCACAGCTCAAACAGTAACTCAAGATTTTCACTGAAGAAGGGGTTACCCTCGTGCCATCAACATCTTTCCTCTCTTGTTCTCATCGTGAAATACTTGAAAACGTCAAAATAAATTACTATCAAACTTCATCTTAGAAAGAACTGTTCCGTTTATTATTATCATGTCACTCACCTGAACCAATCAATCTAATTTCAACTCAACTGAAAAGCATGTATTTATGTTTTTATATTTATAATATATAATATGTAAAAAGGACACGCGGAAAATATTTCCATGAAGCCAATATATTTACAAGTTCTGTAACTATTCTAAATTAGAAGAAAATACTTATATTTATTTAGACATAATTAATTTATAAATTAAGTCGTTATAAAACAAGTTATTGGAAATATAAGAAATGAGTTTCTTCAATTTTGTCAGCAAAAATTAAAAAGCCGTGTGTTCCTTCGATTGATTCGTATGGATATAGGGCTGAGATGTTTTCAGCACTTGGCTTACTTGTTTATAATTTTTCCTAAAGTTTTGTCAAATATGACTCGGCCGTGTGCTAGAAGCGCGTTTATCGCTCGGACTTGTTTCTCTGTAGTAATACAAATAAAAAATATTGCAATCTTAAAATATTCTAATGATGAATCGTTGTGAAGTATCGTCTGATAAAACAATAACGAAAGCATTGCGTTGACTTGGAAATTAAGTTTTTCATTCATCAGTTGCAGAGTATAGCGGTGAAGTGAAAAGACTTTCACCCTCCTTTTGATTTAAAAGCTATACTTCGTTACAGCAATGACGATTCGACGAATGTCGATAAATCAGGCACTGTTACGAGTATCGCAGAGGGTTTCGGGACAAGAGAGTGTCCCCCAGGAGTACCGAACCCCATGACGCGATTCTAGCGATGTGCGTTCCCCGTCTCATTAAATACTATGTGCCCTCCTCAACTAGAGGAATGAAGCACACGTATGCAAATACGTGTTTTAAAACATCGATATCCATCTATAGAAGCAGCACCGCGACGCTTCGTTATACGTGGGGTGCATATTGCATTATTTCTCCATCAACAATCATAAAAGCTTATACATTGAAATCGAGGGTTGCAATGAATCATCGAAATAGAATAATCCGCGACATTTTTCTCGGTCTTAATGTCCAATAATTATTGCGTTCAAAAAATTTTCAAATCATTTGTTTCAAATTTATCATTTGCTATCATTCAGCTGCTTTTAGTGTCTCCCAATGATGTTACCTTGAAATATTGTTACAGATTGTAGGACATTTAAAAATATAAGAAAAATAAACTTAAACAAAATAAAAGTATTAACATTTTATCTATATTTGATGCATAAAATGTATCTAATATTCAAATTGCAACATCGTATCCATTTCAGTTTTTGAATAATTAATTTTGAAAATTACGTTAATATGTATACATATATATATAAGTTTGCACGATGCATCGTTTCAAACCATATGAATATTAACCTTTACATTCCCCTTTGTGAAATGCTTATATGTATAAGCACGCAAATTTACCGACAACTGATGCATACAAACATACCTAAGAACTAACAATTTATGTATATATAGAATAGTTACAAGTCCAACTACGTCTTCTGCTCTCTTGCATCCAAAACAAAGTCAACCAGTGGCTACAATAACTATAATTTTGTTATAAATAATTTTCGTGAGACAGAAAACATATTCTTTTTCTTTCTATTATAAAAAGGATTTCTATTAATTTTTGTTTCAAACAAGATTGTATATTTTCAATATTTTCAAAGTCCAAACTAAATTCAATCAAACTATATTGTTTATACTTATTTCATAATGCTACATTATCGATTTTGCTATTATTAAAATAAATAAAAAATAAATATAAGTAATACAGCTCTTAAACGATTAAAACTATTAAATAAAACAGATGTGTCTCTTTAAAGCGTCTCTTTTTGTAGCAAATTCATCCTCATGGCCAAAAAATGAACAAGCACTTTCACACGAAATTCCAAAGCGAGTCGCTTTTCCGCGCAATTGCGCTCTAATTATCATCGTCAACTAATAACTCGCGTTAATTTCGTGCGATTTAGTACCGGCGACGCGTGCGCGTAGCTTTCGCAATCGCTATCACATCGTTTCTGTCCTCCTCATTGGAATGCCTTGAGCCGATTTCGGTCTCACCCATAACGCGTCTCTGTCCTTCGCTCCTCGTTCGTTCATTATCTCTGTTTTACTGTCTCCTTTCTCTCTCATTCCAAGCAGTTGGGCCAAAGTTTAAATTGAATTGAGCCGCTGGCATGGCGCAGCACGACGCGAGTAGTTCGCGAAACTATACACTACAAACTATATAAACGCGCTCGTATCCGAAGACCATCGACTAGAGAACGACGATGCACGGTGTTTACGGGACTAGTAAATGCTTTTCGAGATACAGTCCAAGTGTGACATCGAGAGCTTCATGGCACCACCTAAGAATCCCTTTTCTCCCCCGAAACATTGTCCCGTAACCCTCGAAGCCGCTGATATCTTGGCCCGTAAGACACACACCATTTCAATCCCGCAAGTCACTCCAACGTGTTAACAGAATTGTTCACGAATCCATGCACTTGCCACCAAGACAAGTAAACATGAGAGAGCATTGAACACTCGGACATGAATGTCTCTAACATCGGAGAATGTTTCTTGTCGAAGCTTATCGGTGATATACGATAATGCAGTTTTCATATCTACGTCAATGAGAACTGGCTACGTCATTAGCTTGTTGTCGAGATTAAATGCCACCCATCACCGACATATTAGAAGTTATACCACCGACACCGTCTGATTAGATCCTTCTCGTTATGCATTGTACGCTACTTTCTCTCAACTCTTGTAAGCTTAGATACAAGTGATTATTCAGACAGTTGCTTTCAAAGAGTGTTTGCACTTGCATTGTCGTATGCTTTTCATATAAATGTTTTGCTAAATATTTTTGTTGCGATTTTTGCATTTTGTAGAGTAATTAATATTGTTAAGAACTATCTAAATAATTATTAAGATGATTTTCTCAATTTCAAAAAACATACGGAAAACATAATTTTTCAGTAAACATTTTCTTGCTTTTATCTATATTTATCTGTATTTATAAATATAATCATCTAATATTACATTTCATAATTTTAATGAAATAAACTTCCATGAATTTGTTACTTTTCTTAAGAATAATTACATTAATGCATTTAATTAAAATATTTAATGCAAAATTCGTTAAACTGCAGATAAACTCATTAAAATTTAAAATGTTATGCTGTAAAAAAGAACACAAGTTCATAAGAATGAATGCTGTGTTTCTTATATCTAAAGAATAATTTGTATTAAATAAATAAACGAAATACAAGTAAAACAAACATTTATATAACTACAATGTGATCCGATTGAAATTTTTCTTTTAAAGGTGAAAAGTGTACTTCTTTATCGTAGTGGACATTCAAACAAAAAATTGTCAGAACATTTTTAAAATCAAAATAAACTGAATAATTGAATTAAGGTAGAAAATTATATATATAATTAGGATTCTATGTTAAATGTGTAAATATTTGCATAATAATTTTTATAAAAATAATGTATATAAAAAATGTAAATTAGCATTACTTAAATTTTTATAAATATTCTAAATGACACCACAATTTTATAAGAATTAATAATTATCAAGATTTTACACTAATTTCTAGATATTTTGATTATTCAAAGCAACAAAAATTTGGTAGATCCAGCATTCGCAGGTACATAGAAGCTGATATTTATGGCAATATAATACAGGTTTATGATTTAAACAAAACTTATCAAATGACGCTAAAATTTAATACAATTACTTCAATTTTAATGTAGAATAAGAATTTCTAATCATTTTAAAAATGCTATATAACTATTTACACTTTTAACTTCAAAACGTTAATTAAACGGCCCGTCGCAGATTTTTTTTCCTGAAAACATCAAAACTGATCATATTTTAATATATGTAATAATGAACATGGAATATAAATATAAATGTGCAAAACACATACAAATAATTTGAAGTTTTAAAGAATATTACATTTAAAAATAGTGATTTTCGCCAAAATTATTCATAAACGTAAACATAAACTAGTTAAATATAATTCTAACTTGAATTCCGGATTACCACCTGTTTCCTGATGTAAGAGTCAGTTTGGATAAATTCTAGCAAATACCAACCAGGTTTCATCCATAGTCTAGACTGTTTTTTCCATGAGCGTACCTGAATTTTACTTAATTTTATTAGGATTTATTCATCCTAATCAAGAATCCTTACAACTATATCAAACTAAACATATGTTTGTTTATTTGTTTGTTTTTTTATCAATCACGTTAAATCTACCGAACCGATTTTAACCAAATTTTGAGGAAATATTGCTTTATAGCATAGAAGGATGTCATAAGTATGTAATAGGGATTTTATAAGAAACATAACATGTTTCATAAAAAATATCACTGTTTAAATTTAACCAGTTTAATTTTTGCATCTCTGCAATGGTCAGAATGAAAAGATAACTTGATCATTTACAGCGAGTTTTAGTTTTTATATTTTATAAGTTGATGTTGATTTTGCATTACTTTTTCCAAAATTAAAAATTACACGATTACACGATAATGTATTGCACGACAATTATTATATGAGTATACATTATTTTTGAGAAAATAATGCAATACAAAATTTCCTATACGAACAACAATGTATATACAAAAAATTAAAATGAAATTAAATTTGTAATCACAGTTTTAAACAAAAGACAATACTTGCATATCAAACTACTAAATAACTATTATATTCATTTTTTCATATTTGCCTAACAGTAAAATGAATGTTTTCTCAATACAATCATTAAACAGTCAGGAGGAAAATTTGAGTTTCATAACTTTGAACATTGGTCATTATACGTTTCTATTCACGTCTTTTGTACCTTTACATTTTCAATCGCCAAACATCCGCAGACATTGAACTCTGAACTTATATAGCACAATATTTACTGTTTATTCCGATCAAACTACAAGTAGGATTTTTTTATTCCGCGAACAGGCAATGTGATAAATGATGTAAGGCCGTTGGAATGAGTTTTCCGCAATATTCGCGTACGCGCGTTGTCTCGTCGTATGATTTGTGGACTGCGAACGTCGTTGGGCGACGACGCAACCCCAATTTCACCCCCCATAGCGGCATTTGCCTTATACATCGCAGCTTTTTTACTCCCTTTTCGCCTTCACCTCAAATTCACGTATATACATATTGGCATCATAAAATATGGAACAAAAAGACGAATCCTATCATAACCCCAAATATTGAGTTCAGTTAGACTTAACGACTGAATCCTTGGCAGCAAATAATATTGCGTGAAACTAAAACAAAAGTTATTTAGCTTTGACATAAGGAAAGACTTTATCAAAATAAATTAGTATTCTGTTTTAAATTTCCCTCTTATTCTTTATTATCCTGTAAAACTATTTTTAATCATAATACCTGAAATGCTAATTATTAATTTAGTAAAGAGTAAATTTTAATTATAAAATTGCTGTCATTTTGTTGATTCAACATAATACTCCGAAATATGAAATACAGTTAAGTTATTATTTTATGGGGTTTTATCAGATGCAGCTTATTAGTTAAAATCAGTGGAATTAAAGCATTGAGCTAAGGATTTCTTTGGCTCATCTTTTTACACGTATGAAATCAGAAACGAAACAACGTCTGATCTGAGAGGCTAACCATGAATTTTTTACCGGTCAGTCCGCGAAACGGGACAGTCGACTAAATGAATGAAGCGGCTTAAAATCCCATGGCGAATATGACGCGAACAAGAAGACACCCTCCTCCCGGTTGCTTGGCAACACACGAGACATTCGTACATAGCATATCAAAGGATGAAAACCTCTTTCGTATTACCTAAATAAAATTGACAACGCGCCGGACTCGGCTGCGGAGTTGAACGAAAGCTTGAAAAAGTACAAATTAATTTTTGCCTGAATCTCAAATATAAAAATAACTCGATTTTTTCAATTTCAATGAAAGAGTGTATAATTTTATTAAAAATGTACACTTTTGCTAGAATCTTGCGATAGCTTTTTTTTATAATTCTTTTTCCTCGCAGGGATAAAACTTTTCAATATTTGATACACGTGTGTTATAGTATATGCTTTGAAGAGGAAAGAAATTTGCAAATCTCATTAAAATGAATCGCGAAAATAGTCTACTCAAAGTATACGAGAGTCATCAACGACAATATTAACATGTTGAATACAAAAAATTAGAATCAACATTTAGGAAGGTTAAGTCATTGTGAAATATTATATATATTGATTGCGTTAATTCTCAGAGATGATAAAATAAATACATACATTATTATTTATTTAATATGTATAGTCTAAATATATAATATCAATACTTAAAATATTTAAAGTATTTAAATTGATAAGTTACTAAAAGGTAAATATTCAGCGTTTTTGAAATTAATATCCTTTTTTGTTATTGGAGTAGAAAAATAATTTAGATAATGGCACCAGAGAATGGATATAACAGGACATTTCTTGGTTTTTACAGATGAGATTTCGATGAAACGATATGTAGATTCAACGACTGAATTTGTGGGAGAAAAAAGACGCGTTTAATGTAGAAAAAACGGAACACGTGTGCGTGCAGCCCCTAATCGAACAGGGCGTATGAGGTAAGGGGTAGTAAACAAGCCGATATAGCCTAGTGTGTTATCCAATATTGAGATTGCTGTCTTTTCTGGAATATGCTAATACGATAATACATACGAATGTTGCCATAAACTATAGAATTTTCATAAAGGACATGCAAATGATCTGATATCGAGTGCGCCGTTGGCGTTTAGCGTTGGGAAGTTTGCCCGCGACACGAAAGATTGATAAGTATGTTATATGAAAAAAACAGAAAGGAGAGCGACAAGACAACAAGCAATAACGGAATTCGCTTTTGTCGAAATTGGCTGTCGGAGCCACAGATGCCATCAACATTTTATAAGAGAAAAAAGTGTTTGTAGAAAAAAATAGTGTTACCGAAATTAGAAATAATTAAATTTTTATTTTTTAAAATATTTCAAAGTTGAAGAACTTTTTAGAAAGCAATTAAAAAATACATAATATTTTTTTATATTTCAAAATGTTTAGATGTTTAAGATACTTGAATTGTATTTAGGTTCAAAATTTTAATGAGACACATCAATCTACATATATTTATGTAAGAAAAGTTTACATTTCATCACAAAACTTTTGTTATGAAAATGTCGTTTTGCTTTAAAGTTACTTATCTTCATGTAAAAATATGATAATGATATGATATAATAAATTGTGTAATAATAAATTGAAATCAACATCTTTATATATAAAACACATTTCATAATCAATCTAAGAGTAATAAGAATCAAAAGAATGTCGTTTGCAATATAAATTAATAATTTTAATTTTCAATATTAAACATTGCTTTTATTGTTAATATTCCTATTCGTAACTATTTATTTTATTTTAAATATTAACTTTATTGTATGATATAATTTTTCAGCGTTTATTTTTTTAATTTAATACAAACCGAATACAAATTTTTATAAATATAATAAAATGTTCAGATCCTATAAATCTGAACCTAAAAATCAGTTCAATATTGAGGTTACCTGTGTCAAATCGATCCAGTTAAAGTGACGAACGACTATTACGTAGATATATTCCTCCTTGTCTTACGGAAAACGCCGTTCCAATAAGGCATAAAATGGAAAAAAAATTCTCCGGTAATAGAATTATTCGACGCGGAACAGTCGTAAATGTATTCCCAAGGCCGATAGCCATTTTTCTCGGTCAAAGAGCGAATTACTTCGACCATATCACTCGTTTAACAAAAGACGGATTTAAGATAATCTTAAATTATTATTTGTGAGCTCCTGTCATTTGCTTCAATCATATCAAAAAATGTTAAATAAAATAATTACGTCCATACAAAGTGTTATATCCAATCATTTGTATTGCTTTTTTAATGTATTATTTTAAAAAAATAATTCACTATTATAAAAAGAATAAATCTTATTTTTAACAACAACATGTCTATTCAGTTAACAAATACCCCCGCATAATATTAAACAAAATATCATTCAGACACTTATGACCAAGTAAACAAGTAGTGCTGCACTTTAATGAATATAAAATTGGTATGAAGTGAACGTACTATGAAATGGAAGTTGCAATCTGAAAAATTCGATCCGTGCCTTGGTGTATCATAATGAGAATCGTTTCATTCTATAAAGCTATCTCTCAGGTAGAGTGAACTATAAATTATCGAAGATTGTTTTCTCTCCTCAGGTAGCCACATACGTCACGAGTTTCCCGAGGGAAGACGAGGGCCTTTTCTCTCTGGCTCGCGGAATATACCCTACATAGATCACAACTCGCGGAGACCATCGGAGTCCCACGGCGAATCGTGGCGAATCAACTTCCGTCATTGCCCACCATCCGAAACCTAATGCTCGACATTTCTCATCGGTCTCCGAAGGCACCCTCCACCTTTTTGCTGCCCCATGGCCGGCGACTCAACCACCCCAAGCCGTTTCATCTCATATGAATTCTTGACTTGACCTATAATATATGCACTACTGTCGCTTTCGACAACATCACATTCATCATCTTTTTTTTCAATGAAATTGCCATTTTTCATCGTACTATATTGTCAAATACTCTTTAATCAACTCTGTAATTAAAATTATTTTTAAAAACGAATGCCAAATTTGTTGTTAAGTCTATTTATCTATTATTTTTTTATAATAAATAGACATTTAAAAATTAAATTACATAAAAATATATACATTTTACTACAGTAGAATAATTACAAATGAATGAAGGCCATATAAATTTATTTACGAAGCATAAAAATGCTTGCTATGATTTAAAATAAGTAATCAAAAGTCGACATTAAAGTAAAGACGAATAACAAAATTTGTTTCAAATTACAATACTGAAATGGGTATAAAGATTGAATAAATATATGATTGGATTCATTGTGTAAGCAATTTTTCAACAATCTTTTTTTTTCCTTTGACAGCTTGCTTATTTGCAAAAAAATACTAATAATCGCTTCGAACGTAAATCGGCATCATAATTGGTGCCAGACCAAGTCGACGCTGATGTACTTCGAGGGCAAATGGAACGTACGATAATTTATCGGAATATCAGGAAACGTCGGAACGGATCCATATTCCAATTAAAGTTCATCCTACTGAAACAGGGATGCACGCAGCATCATAATCATCGCTCTCTTTTGCTCTTCTATGCAGCATTGTAAGCTTTTCCCTATTCTCATCACTCCTCGGTTACTCAATTTTTACGTTTTGTTTTCCAGTCCATTTGGCACTGTACATTCGAATTTTATAACTGCAAGGCAACGATGATGAAGCTCTAGGCGGTAGAAATGAGTTATAGGTGTCATGTATATTTGCCAATCATACATAGCACCTATTTTTTTTTCTTTCGCATCTTTTCTAAGTTTGATAATATCAATATTTTATCAATTCCAAATTACAATTTGCTAATAGAAAAATAAAGTAGCTCGTTATTTCAAATATCAGATAAAATATTCATTAATTTATTTAATATTCTCTTAGTGAATTATTATCCAATAGGATATAAAATTTTATGAGCTGACTCAAGCTTGAAAAAAGGCTAATATTAAGAAAACATTTTCCTTTTAAAAGCACACGGACCATAAAGGCAATATTGCAGCATCACTTACAACCGCTAATAATGTCATTAATTGGCAAAGTCAATAAAAATAATTTTTTATAATATCCGGTTAAAAATATTATTTTAATTACTCTTACTAATGGTGAAAATGTTCTTTTAATCTTTTTATGATGATTTTTACATAAATACATATGCTAGAATCTCCTTATTGTATCATTTGTATCAATTTCTTCATCTCTATTTATAAACTCGTTCATTGAAAAGTACCAATGAAAATCAATTGTAGTGAAGCGTTACCCACAAAACATATTTCCAAAGATCGTCTACTGAAGAATGAAAAACGATAGGGAGTTACTACTAAGAGACAGAAGAACGACGTATTTTGGGAAACATTTAAATTCTCATACGCGAATAAATAGCAAAAATTTCACGGACCATAAAATATAGATTTTCTACGATCCCCGCTGAGAAGGCGGCTCTCAAGGGGAAAGATGCGGTCATAAAATCATTGATATGAAAATATAAGCGTCCCCGTTCTCGTAGTGGCAGATATAACTATCGAGCCGAAAAACCAACGCATCTTTAGACAAAAAAAATCTTTTGTTTTTTCGACGACAGCCTCAATTTTGAAATCGTCAACTCTTATGCTTCATCTTTATTTCATACTTGAAATAAAATGCTTATTATTTTTCGAGATCTTGTTATCAGATTTCTAATTTATATATATATATATATATATATATATATATATATATATATGATAATAGAATTATTATCATATATAATCAGTGAATTTTTTAGAAAAATAATCTAACTTATGAATAAGCAATAAAATGTAATATATTAATTGAATAATGCAATAATAAACATTTAAATATATACCAAAATATTATAAAAGAATTAACATTTAGAGTCAAGAAAATTTATTTTTAGTTTCAATATTTTATAAAAATTGTAAACTAATTCGGCGAATGTTTTTTTATAATTAAAAAGTGCAATTAAATGAAATTCATAACTGACATCAATTTGAAAAAATAGCCTGCATTATAACAACTTTCGTGAACGTTTAAGTAGAAACACCATACGTTAAGTCAGACAAAACTTATAAAAAGCCAGTTTTTATTATAAAATGTAAGTTTAGCAATAGAAATTCGGTAGGGCTGCTAGTGTCAGTTATCTAATCCAATAATTTAATTTCTGAATACCAGTTGAAGGGGATTTGAAGTATTAGTCTTGGAATTTGTGTATCTTTGATTAGTATTCAGTTCGGGCTTCCTACTTGCTCGATTGCCGCTACAAATCCTAAATCAACTTATGTATCTTTGCTTCCGCGAAATTAGAAAGCATCCAGGGATCAACGATTGTCGGACACAATGTTAGAACGAGCAGCTAATTAATTTTATTCATATTTCAAACACCAGCTTTCCATTAGCCTTCAATAATAAATGACAACCAGAAATTATTAGAATTGAAAACATCAAACTCACGTACGAGTGATAAGCCATATAAACCGTAAAAAAATGAAAAAGAAACATTCTAATTATTATATGCGAAAAGTAAATTTCAATTTACTGGAAAATAAACTTGAAAATCGATCCCATCATTTTGAACCTTAAATGATGTCAAATAGAACGTGAAGTTTCTTGTATAAATCATGCATATTCAGACGCTGACAACGTTTCCTCGAGTAGCTACCAGTGATCCGTCTAATTTATAGTTTAACTTATCTAAATGCGCACAGTTCTTGGCATGTGAAGTAACGCGATGAAAGAGAAAGAGAGATTATCTCGACGGAGACAAGAGAACGCTTGAACGGGTGTGGCAAGAAAGCAGGAGGAAGCTATCCGACGTCAGCCAGACATCAGTCGGTTTAACCCTTCGGCTGTTTAGCATTCCACCTTCGATTGCGACAACTCGGAGCAAACCATGAGGAAATTCTATAGTTAACATTTTCACTTCGGCCTGAAATGTCGATACCATTTGAAGCACTTGCGTGCTATTAGATTTTATATAGCACATACGCTAATATCCCAATAGTTTAACTTCCAAATTTCTTGCTGATTATTTCTAAATAATTCTACATAATTTAACTGTTACTTCAAATAAGTACACAAAATCAAGTTATTTATATACAATATTTTATATACAATTTCAGTTTCTTACTTGTTATTGTAACTTAACTTGCAATTGTATTATATTTCTCATTATTAAATTTTTATACTCTGATATTTATAAAGAATCTTTCGTCTGTTATATTTATTAGAATCTCCAGTGGAACTTTTTTGTATCATTCGTATCATTAAATTCATTTCTGAATTAAAATATTCCAAAAATATAGTATCGCTTTCCATAATATTGTGGGTACTAAATTCAAATCTTGATCTATAAAACAAACTCATCCTTGAAATTCGTACAACCCCCAAATACATGAAGCGCAGTATTTACTTCGGTTTAAGGTTTTAGATTTGTCACCCCTCCCCTTCGGTGAGACAATTGTCTCTTAGAAAATAGGAGCATGGCTACTCACCCTTATCCGCTCAAGTTTATACTTTAAATCCGACCTATAAATATCGCGGTGTCCTTCGGATTTAGGGCTGGTTTCCGAAAGATTGGCTCGCGGTATCCTTCGTGGGAATCGCTCGCCGTTGCGCTTCGATATATCAGGGGATGAAGAAAGGAAAAGAAACCTAAAGAACGCCTCGAGTTATTCGTCATTCTCTACGAAAAGCATACTAATGCGTTCTTATAACGAATATGTTATACCAAACACACTAACTGTGAGAAAACAAAATGCATAATTTACGTAGTGATATTATCCTTGGAAAAAAAATATTGTAGATAATTAATTTTAATTTCAACAAATTAACTCGAAATAATCAAGATTAAGAATGTTGATTTGATGAAATTGTCGTGGAGAATTGTGTCTTCTACCTCAGCATAAAAGGCTGTGAAAAATTAGGCAAAATAAAAAGTTAACGCTATAGTTAATATTCGAGTCACGTAAACTTTGCAAAAAATGTTACGATTCCGGGAAAGAATGTGACAAACGAATCAGGAATGCGATATTGTTGGCTCTTTAGAAAGCGTCGAAAGTTTTTGGACGAATTTGCAGGTCTCACGTTGGCAGAGCAACGACATCAATTTGTCGTTGAAATCGAGGGTTAGCGTTTCGTGGCGAAAATAAAAAGTTTCTAATCTAATGTATTTGTTTTGAAGCTCGCACGATATATCGAGCAAGTCAATACATCATGCCTCTTCTTCCCGACAGGATTCTCGAAAATCCCATTACGAACTATCCTTGTGTCTGGCATACATATCGTCTGTGTATAGAAATACAGACCGATAGAAGGACGTCGACTCTCCACGGATCCTCCGGCGGGATTCTTGCATGAATATGTAAATCCTTATTTTCGGATCGACTGCACCCGAAACCAAAAACCAAACTGGAGAACCGAAACGGCTCTCTTCCTATTCCGCGAAGGAATTGATTTATTAACCCACCGAAGCACGCACCGAAGTACTGGATGTCACAGACGAACATTGAAGCTTATGAAAAGCGTCGTCCCAATTCGATTAACTTTCTGATAATAAGAATTCACGGGAAATGAAACTAGAAGAAAGTTAGATTTACTGTCGAATTACATTTTCAACTTGTAAATGAGTTACACCTATACATACATGCACTACAGCATTATTGGAAATCAAATTAGCATGACAGACTCGTTATTTAAATGTTTTCGTTCTCATCTATTCGTTTTATTCATCCTATTTTGCATATCATTTAATTATTTAAACACTTTTTATTTTATTTAAATACATTTTAGAAAATGCATTACAGATTACATGAAATACACGAATAATATTTAAAAATAATAAATTAACATTATCCTTGATTTGATGGTCCAGTTACAGAGATTAGTCTTTTCCTTGAAAAAAATTATATGTATATAAATGTATGATATTTTTATGATATCTATATTCATTATATTATATTTATGATATTATTTTTTCGTTATTAAAAACTACTAAACTATTAAAAATTGAAAAAAAGTTCAATATCAAATATCTCTAAGTGTAATAAACTAAACAGATTGCGTATTATTCACAGTTAACTACAGATCAAATGAATTCAATAATAAAAAGATAAGTACTTGTCTTGGAAAACAAATTCCACCCTCGACCTTTTCATCGACTTCTAAATTGAAAAGAACACCGGACATCGATGCCACTATTTTTACTTTGGCGTGAGGTCGAAAAGGACACACCCGCACAATGTCTGCAAAAGTTTTAATACTACTCTCGCGGTTTGAGAACCGTATCGAATGCGTAAAAAGACAGAAACAGTAAGAGACAGTGAATACAAATAAGCAAGACAGAAGCTATTTCGGATGATTGGTATTGTTGGAGTTGTGCAAGAGGGGAGTTTTCGATTGTATATTCAAATGGGGTGGCCATTATAGTTATGCTAGTGAATATATTGATTATTGGGGAGATCAAAGAACAGAGAGTGATAGACAAAAGCTTCTATGGTTTTAAGATATGTGATGAAAAGAAAGTAGATGAGCATCAAACTGTTAAAGCGTAATTTCTGTTTCCTACTAATAACTGTGTAATGTTGAAAGTTATAACCAATTAATTTATGTTCAACGAATTTCTTTTAAATTCCTTATTTGCACTTTTTTACTTATTATTGCAAAATAATACACAAAAAATGGTATTTATAAATCGCCCTTGGGATAAGCGCTGAAAGCACGAAGTCTTCCAATTTCAAAGAATATTGTTCTTTAATATATCACGTAATAAGGAAACAAGTAGGGAACGAGCTTAAAACAGTAACGAGACGTTTCATCCTTTACCGCAGTAACTTGCAATTTAACGTCTATTAGCATTGAAAAGCATGCGCATTATAAGTCTATCAGGGATTTTCGATTACTTTGCGTTTCATCAAAACGACGCGGGGTCACGAAAGAATGAGCGACAACTGTTATGGGAAATGAAGAAACGAAGCGGATAAGCCATTGTCCGCCAGTGTCCTGCTACTTCCTAGCAGAGTAACAAAAGAACTAAAAATCAAAGCATTTTGATCCTGCAACCATTTAATTTCCTATCTCAAGTGATTTCTCTTTCTCTCTGTTTAATTTTTTGATGTTTTTTTATTTTTTCTGTCTTTTTTCCTACAAGTCTCAAGTTCTGCTTTATAGGATCAGAAAGATCTTACTGAATGTATGTCTTAGTCTAAAATGGAGTGAAAGAGAGTTAGGTAAGAATGAACAAGTATTACACGCAAAATCCCTCAATTAAGCTGAGAAATCTATTGGCCTTCTTCAAAGTGACTTAGTTGCGATATAACGAGATGAAGGTTATATTTTTTTAGTAATTTAAAATGCAGTTAGAACAAAATTTGCTGATAATGTAAAATAAAAAAAAAGAATTGTAATAAATGTATAAGACATAATTACTTAATTTTCATCATCACTATTAAATATACACGAAAAATAAAAAATTAATAATATTTAGAAGAAAGTATAGTAACGAAATGATGTTTTCAGACATTAACAATTTCACTATACCTTCAGTAGAAGAATGTTACACAATTGGCTACTGCGCAAGATTTTCCAAATGAAGTTATAGTAAAATAATTAATATAAAATGAAATTAATGTAAGATAAAATAAAAATGAAATGATTAATATCTGAAAATAAATCATCATTTATTTCATAAATATTATTATTTTTTCATGTTGCGTATATCAGTAGATTATATTTCATTTTTACGTTATTGAAAATTGTTTTTCGATTTAAATTTCATTAACAGAGATTGTTCAAGATTATTTTAAATATAAATGAAGATATAACGTGATCGATAACGTGAAAGTTGAGGTTGTCAAAGATCGAGTGAAATGCGAGAAGGAGAGTTGAGTATTAGCCTGTGGCAGATTTTTGGAGCATGATGGGAGTGCTGCGTAAGGTGCCGCAGCCGAAAGGCTGAAAGGGAGCCCAGAAGTACAATCGATGAAAGGGTTGGACGTCAAGCCCCTTCGTGTCTCGATCTTCTCTTCCTTTCCAACGGCGTCGCTATCGCCGCTGCAGCCAGCATTTACCCCCCCCCCTTCCCAATATAACCCCTTTTCCCTGTAGTAACTCACCGCCACAAGGTAGCACCCTTGCCACGTACACATTTACATAAATTATTGATCCCTATAACACAAACCGTAACCAATGCTGAAGCCATTGTCATCAGCGATATAAAAAGAGAGACTAACAACCTCATGTATAGGTCCAGTCAAATGCTCTTCATACATAATGTATGCTGATTCACTTTTTTTTGGTCATACTGATAATAAAAACAAGTCCGAGAAAAGGACTTCTGTAAGAATCTTAAATTGTGAAATGGCGTGGAACTAATTCAATATTTGTTTAGCATGAAAAAGTATTATTGAAACAAAAAATATAAAAGTCTTGAATGTCTCTGAATATCTAAAACAATAATTTAATGGTTTATATGCATCAGCATTAAAATATATAAATTTAATTTTATTCTTACTATTTAAGCACTAACATAATTACATACTTCATTTCCGTTTTTTCTTTTATTGATATTCGTTTATAACTGTTTAAAAATATTTAAATTAAATATTAAATTAAAATAAATTATTGAAACTCAAATTAATTGCTTTCGAAAATTTTTATATTAACTTATCTATCTTATGATAAAAATATCTCTACAGAAGTTATTGTAAAATTATCTCAAAAAATATAACTGTAAAAGTGTACACAATAAATTTTATGATTTTCTGGATATCAACAAATTATAATTAGATTGTAGCGAATTCTTCATTACTAATAATGAAATATTTTAATTGTATCATATTAAAAAATATATTTAGCGTGTAGTTATGTACTCCGATTTGATTATAATTTAGTGGCAACATTAATTTATTCTTCAATTATACACTTATAATTAAAGGAATAACGCAAATGATAAAATCTCCATAACCTTACACTAAGGAAAATTATATAAAAAAAAAGAAAAATTATATAAAAATTACCATATTTCTCACAATCTACGGATATATTTGTCAAAACCAAAAAATTTGTTATTTTTTTGTTAATAAAAAGTTTAAGAAAATTGAAAAGAATTTTTTTATTTAAAGTTTAAAAAACTATTTTAATAAAAACGACTATGTTTATTAGAAAAAATGGAAGTTGTTTGATTTCAACAAATATATCTTTAACTTATTAGAAAGATGAGAAAGCATTTTTGTGTTATTATTTTTCTTAGTGTATATTGCAACTAATTCTACCTAATAAGATTGAAACACATATCAACATATATGTTTACGTTATACAATTGAAAGCTTTTTTTTATCAGTTTTTGCGTCAACTTATCATAATTGTTTCTCAGTTTCTTAAAAATGTTGATCTTAAATCAGAAATAATCATTATTTATTTATTCTATTATTTAACTGACTATTTTTTTATTTATCAGAATATATTTGCTACTCTCAAGGTTATTAATTCTTCATAGATTAATATTTTCGAAGCATGTATAAATACAGTAAAAGGCTATTATATAATTATAACAGCTTAATAATTGAATATATAAAAATATTATTTGTTTCACCTATCATTAATTATTAAAAACCAAAGACAATTAATAGCGAAACAAAATAATTGAGACGCAACAAACGTTAGTAAGATAATATATTTTAGTAGCAAGATAAACAGTGAATATAGAGACATTGGATGCGAGGTGAAGGGTAATAGAGGGGCGGGTAAAAGGACGAAAGCTGTGCCGCTACGTCATTAAGCTACGCATTGTTCACAGAAGGCTGATTGTCTTGGCCGCTCGTTTCAGCCGTAGCCAGAGACAATTGTTCAATATTCCCATTGATCTGTGAGACACCCCCGAGGCTGCGCCATCCCGTGCCCGTACTCCTCTTTATATATACGGGGCTTTTGTCAATATCTCTATTTTAATGATATGAAACTCGCTGCGTTCTTTCGGCCGAAAAAAGACAGAGATAGCAAAAAAAGAAGCTGTTACGCCTCGCAGCTATTATTTCCATGGACTATATGTTTTTTATGTTTAAAATGACACGACGAAATGCGCGCGATACAAGACACTGTGTGTTTCCGTCGATGACATGTGACACGACGATTAGTGCACCCACATCATTATTTTCTTTAAGCGTAACTTACTCGCGACATTATGCTTGCAACCGGAATTCGCAGTCTCGATACGACTGTACTGAATTCAACGGTATTCAGGTTTACCCTACAATGAAACAAGCAACAATTTTTAATAAAATAGTTGGAGACACTATTTTTGTAGACATAGTTATGAATGGAGGTGTTATTCCAGGTACAAAATGAAGCAACTATACATAAAAAAGCGTTGTCATTACTTTCATAAACATGTCAGCTTACGAAGTTAAATTTTTGTTTAAATGTAAACATTTGATAATTTGAATTAATTACAATGTTTTTTTAGTGAAATTATATTTTGCTTGACATTATAAAAATTGTTTAAATAATATTGTTCTTTATACAGTTAGCATCATCTGTTGATTCCAAAATCAGTGTTCAAAGTAAATCATTGGCATAGGGAATTGATACAGATGAATAAAATGATTGAAGATGCTTTAAGTAGCATTACATTAACTTGCAATCTACCTTTCAGATTCAGACTAATGTCAGAAATTGCGATTGCAAACGTAGCCAAATACTGGGACAAAACCGCACGGTCATAATTAACGGACATAAATTATCAATCCGAACATTGGTTAGCGGTGCGATATGGCACACAGACGTATGTACAGGCAAACTGGGATGGCTGCGGCCTGCAGGAGAGAAGGCTAACAGTAGGTTGAAGGGCGGTCGAAGGGTGGCCGCGAGAGCAAAGTGATTGATATAGAGATGCGGTCGGTACAGAACCATCTGGTAGTGCTGACTCTGTGACGTACGTCTCTACGACTGCTGCGACGAGCTGTCACTATGCATGATTACAATACATAGAGGTCGAACTCCGACCAGCCAAAAGAAATACATCATTTTTTCAGTATTATGGTAAGATTTATCGGTGCGCCTGATTAACGCGCGTCTTCGCCAAAGTTAGAAAAATGACATCACAAATCCGAGATACAACAAGGTACTCGCGCGTCTGTTAACGAAGTTATTTTGGCTTTTTGAAGCTTACACTCACGAGTGTCTTTCGTAGACAAACATATATTGCCAAATTGTACTTTATGATACGATGCATTTTTACCATACTCAGGTCTTGGACAATTAATCAACGTGATGTATCAAAAAAATGTCTTTGTATATACATCGAGCACAAGAATAATATATAGATAACTAGAATATATGTTTCTTTGAATGAAGAAAAGTTGTATTAAAATATTAGTATTTTGTTATAATTGAAAAAATATGTATATTATAAAAATACAAAAAATTATAACGCAGACTTTATTAAGACTAATTTCAATGAACCTTATAAATAACGTCAATAGTCTTACTCGAGAAACGTTTTAAAATAACCTGATAATAATACCTTATCATAATGACGGAAATTACAATACGACATTTCACTCATTCGTTATACATAAGAATATCTGAAATACGTCAAAGATAAAATAATTTATCAATGGATTTATTCAGCTTTTAGAGTATAAAAATTACATAGATGGCTTATTTCAAATGTATTATTAAATATGATATATTTTTATCGCATCAATAGGAAGTACACCTTTAATTATTCCATTTTTAATTTTCTAAATCCATTTGACAATGAGTTTTCTGTATCTTTTGCATTTATATTTATTATAATTCAATAAAAACTTAAGGAATGAATTTCGAAGTATTTTTAAAGAAAAATGTTAAGTAGAAGATTCCCTTTCTTGAACTTATAATAGTCATCAAATATTCGTCGTTGGAAGATCGCAAATGTGCTTCGAATCCAAAGACCGAATCTTTAATAGATGAACCCTCGCAGCAAATGACTTTGCTGAACGAACGACTGGAAAATTTGTGGATAAATCATGCGAATGCTAATTTGCGTTTGATCGTCCAATTATTGAAATTAGGAAAATTTTGTTGGAAAAAGTGATTGATAGAAGTCTCGGGGACGAGAAGGAAATCGCGAATGTTGTGCAGCTGAGTATGCAAAATGGTCGCAGGCAAGCGGCGCCTTAATGAAATATGAAAAGCCGGTGGTCTCTCTGGGGTGTAGGTGGAGGGTCAAAGCCTCGCATGACTTGTGAGGAGGGTCGGATTGTTTTGGGGCCGGAGGTGAAGGGGAAGTCGGCAGATCTGATCCTCGATATCCGTCCTGACGGACATGGCTGTGAGGTCCGGGCGTCACGGTTATACGCTTTAATTCCTTCGATAGTTTAATTCTCATATTCGTATTTCATACCACTCGTTTTTGCCTTTTTCCATGTGGTAAAGTCGGTCTCCCTCTTTGGATTTCTAACCATTTTTTTGTTGTATGCGAAACTCCTTGTTTTCGTATCTGACATAACCAAATCCAAAGACTATCGATCGTCGTCGACAGTCGTTTGTCCGAAAAAGTTATTAATTACAACACGAATAATGTCCGATGGGTATCAGAATGTCGGGTTGGCTGTGTACGATATTAATATTCGAAATCTGAGAAGAGCGCGCAACGATATTGATTACGTGTGTAATTAAAAGACGCGTCTCGGCGGCAGCGATCTAAAAAGCTTGCCGCCGCGGAGAAGCACCAAAAATGTTGATAATTTAAATTGATACAAGATTAATCTTGGACGCGTATTTCATTTCGCAGGGTGTTATAACCATCAAAGAAATTTTTGCTACTGTTCGTTCGAAAGAATCCTTATTACAGCATCGACCTTTCCGGCTCGTAAAAGGAGAGCTTTCACGTGGCAAGCAGTGGAATTTATTCCGGAAATACGTCCCCGGTAAGCAGAGGGATAAAGATATTCCGGTTTTTGCATGGATTAGTAATGGAAGCTCTCCCGGGATAGAAGCTCTTTCAGAAGGGACCGCGGGGGGTGGTCGGGGACGGCTCGGTGCCGCGACGCGGGGTGTTCTCCCCCACATCCTTTCCTTCTCTACTCTACCCGCGCGTCCCCGACGCGCGCTCCTTCCTTCCTTCGTCTCTTGCTCGTTCGCCGGTTTTACCCTTTCGTGAGTCCAGGCGTATCGACGCCACTGACCACGATCAAGAACCCACCGCAAAGAGCTAAGCCGTGGTCCACGAAACTCATTACGACAACCGAATGGCCGCGACTTGCCTTCGGCACCGAAAAGAAACCACGAGCATCATTCCCTTACGCTATATCACGTTACACGTTGAGCGTGCGCGCGAGCGCGCTTCCCCCTATGACAACATAATGAAACCTCTTGCAGAAACCACCACGTAAGCTCAAATAAAGTATACACGCGTGTACGCCGACGAAATATTTGCCACAATGAAATGGCGCCCTCCCCTCCCCCCTCCCACCCACCGACTAAAAAAGCCACCACCCGTCACTGGGTGTGGCTATCCACGGATAAGGGTTGTTGTGCTTACGTCCATCTCTGACCGTCGGAAGGATGTTCATAGCCGTGCAAATATTACACGCACAGATGAGCCCCCAGTTGTGTCGACCGACACAGAAATAAGGGTCGAAAGGATAACGAATATGATGTCAATTTTAAGACCAAAGGGGGAGCCCAGCAATCAGCCACGGTACAAGTGGTCCTTCCAAGACACTTTGAAGTGGCCGACCAGAATCAGCAGGTAGATTCTCGGCTAGTTTAAATTCCTTTTTTTGCTCGACCCACCATCATCATACGCACAATCAAGAAGCATCTTGACATTCGCTCAACGGTAGACCAACTTTGTCGATCGATTGCGCTAAACGGTTTCAAATCTTTCAACAACGACAACAATAGCAACGTAATTCATAATTTAATACCTCGGCCGGATGGCTTAAAGCTGTGAGCGATAAAAGCGTCGACGGCTTGTGCACGTATTGGTACGCACACACGGCTGCGCGCATGTTAACACACTTACAGGAACCTAAAGGTACGGATATAGAAACGCTTAAGTGGTGCATTGGAATCGCTCAAACTTCCTCGTCTCTCCCTCTGGACCACCTCCTCGTCTCGCAGTCCCATCGGGACAAACGACGACAGCCTATTGTTTCAACGTATTAGTCATTCGACGTATCGCAAAGTGTGCTGGCGCGCTTGAACCGTTCTTGCCCCTTAACGAGTGCAACCCCAGCGTCTCCCTCCCATAAACTCTCCCACCTCCTCCTCATTCTCTTCTAGCTCCTCTACCGCATCCTCCGTCACCCCCTTCCCTTTGTCAGTTCAAACGTCGTCCGTGACTTGGAAAATTTGACGCTAGGCGTCGCCAGCTCTCGAACGCACAAAAATTGCAAAAAACTCCGGACATCAAGTGCTTTTTACCTTGAAGTCTTGCGAGCTGAGTGCTTCGATTGTACCATGAAATTACTATAACCATTATCACGACGAGACAGAGGGAACGCAATCGAACTGCTTTATATGAGATGTGCATTTCGATTTACTGGTTCTTGTTTTGTACTGTTAATGCTCATACTTTAAGATTTTTCTTTCTTTTTTTGTACTTACAGAATATACTATTTTAATTTTTCTATTATTCAAAACGCTTGCAAATGTTCTTATTCATCTAACATCTAACTTATCCTGTACGGAAAAAAATATAAGTCAAAATATATGTCAAAATATATAACTTTTTGCCGCTAAAATATATTTGAAAATATATTTCAAATAAATTTGTTTATATGCAAATATATTTTTGCATATATTTTACAAATATATTTTTACTTATATTTTTACAAATATATTTCAGAAATATATTTGAAATATATATTAAATATATAACCTTTTGCCGAAAATATATGTGCACATATTCACATATATTTTTGCATATATTTCGAAATATATTTTCTTCCGTTAGGGTATTGAAACAATTTTCGCAAAAAATTCCAATTATCTGTACATTAATAATCAAGGCAAAGATCATTCTATATCGAAAGAATTCTTTTTGACTAAACTTATTCGCAGAGGAAAAGTATTACAATAATTATTTATGTAATAGAACTGTTTATAATAAAATATTATAAACTATTTTTTTTATAAATTTAATAATATTCAATAAGTAAAATTTCACCTTATAATACATTTTATCACTTAAATATAAAATATTAAGCTATACTGTAATGATTACTTGCACATTAAAGTATTATTTAAACAATGCTCATTATTATAATAAATTACAGCTATTTTTATATGTTTTGCATCTTATTCTAGCATCTCTCTTTCAAAATCTGTCAACGTACGACAAAATATCTCATTTTACATCACAATTGAAGAATTTATCATTATTAAAAAAAGTTGTAACATATAAAGGTATAAATAAATTAATCTTATATAATAAATTTTTATATATCTGTTGTGTATCATTCTTTTGTTAAATTTCATGTAAATACACTAAATAAAGTTTAAAAACATAATAATGATCATGATTCTATATTAAAGATATTAAAGTTATTTTATGAATCACACAAAATTGTTAAATTTAATATATATATATATATATATATATCTTTCGCCTTAGTGTAAGGAAATAAAAAATTTTAAATACAAGAGTTAATATAACTTGTTAAAAAATAATATATTTTATATGGCATTCAAATTTTAAAATATAAATTATAAAAAAATCATTTCATTAATATTATATTATTTTACGATCGTGTAATCTTAATTTCCATAATTTTTAAATAATTTTTACTTTTATCCGCAAGTGTTATTTTAGTAATAGAGCTTGTTCAAAATATCACAGTTATTTTTAGATGAAAAAACTAGCAATCAATAACACTGAATTCAAATTAACGAAAGGCAACATTAATGCACTCGAAAAGTCAATACGAATTGCAACATGGCTTATTTGAAACAATATAGAATGGTGTAATGTACGTTTGAACTTCATGCCGATAATAACTGTATCGTGACGCGTTATACGAACGTGATATTTCAGTTGATGCATATTTTTTTGTTTCTGCAAGCAACTAATAATAATGATTCCAATATATAAAATGCGCGTGATTTTGTTTTAAGATTACGTTTAAAAAGGTGCTATTTGACACGCGAGATCATTTTAAAAATTTGCGTCTACCTTATATCCTTCAAAGTTGTTGACAGGCAGTTTAATGAAGCATACTTTTCCTTTGACAATTGACTACGAAGTAATCGCTCTAATTTGCATTCAAATATAAATGTCAAATACTTTCATTTACAAAATCACGACGTACAAGAAGCAAACGCAAACAGATATTCCAACGAATATTATTGCCAATGAACATGAAACATAAATGATTCCATAAGACCAAACTATCGACCATTATATTAAGATTAATCATTTATAAGTAACAAATGCCGCATAATAGAATATTAACAATCGATTTCAATTTCATAAGAAAATAACGAGCAAAGTATAGGTGTGCTCAAATAAATGGAAGTTCGAGAAGAAATATTGTTCTGCTTGATGATAGAGAGAAAAGGTGCGAGGTATTTTCTCCGATGCTACAATAAACTGATATCGTGTTCTCGGCCATTATGTGGAGAAGTTTCGTGTACTTGGAACTTGCCCGACGCTTGATCAGCCTCGCAAATACATTAAGAACGATAGAGAAATTTCACTTCGAAATCGAAAGCTTTTGACAGACCCTCGACGAAGCCCGGAACTCGATCATACGGATTGTGAATTGTTTCCTTTTTTATGTTCCCTCCTCTCACTCTGTTCCCCTTATTCAGACGTCATTGATTTATCATGAAAGCTCAGTTGTTAGGCACATTAATAAACAACTATCGTTCTTCGTCTTATGAAAAATTGATTACGGGAAATGAAGAATCAATTATTAGTCTTTTGTTTTGAACATAGATAAATTTGTTGCAGAAAAATCAATTATATTTATCATTAATTCAGCGTCGTTATCATTTTATGACAATATACATTGGTAATACATAAGAAATTGATTAAAGAAAAAGAGTTGTAAATATGTACTTTCTTTCATGTTAAAACTTATTTATGTAATGATGCAATGTTGTTTTTTTAATGCATTGCAAACACTTTGCTTCAAACAACGTGCAATTTATATGTAAATTTTTGAAAAAAGCTATGTCTTATTTTATGATCGAATCGCTGTGAAATTAGGTTGAACATTGTTTGTGATATTCATTTTGATCCAAAGGAAATTAACTGCAATGCATTTGCAATATAATATACAGGTAAATAAGTTTGCTGATTGATCGAGTGAACACTCACGCTATTTGCCGATCAAGCGGAGTTATCGATGCCCTTGCTTGCTTTGATTTTCCTTCGTACAATATCAAAACGATCTCAAAAGAAAAGAAACTAGGTTAAGTCGTTAACACTCCTTTGAGTTGGTCATAGATTACTTTACATTAATCGTTTAGATGAAACAAAATCTTTAACATTCAATTTATAAATCTTAAGGAAGAAAAAAATAAAACAAATCGTTGATTAGTAAATAGATAAATAGAATATGTATTAATAATAAATATTTGCATTTAATTTAAAATAGACATATAAATAATATTGATTATTTTTTAATGTTTAGGGTAGAAATTTATTCGATAATAATATCCACAAAGTAATACTAAGAACAAACGCAAGTCCAGTTGTAATTAATCCCGGTAGTTCATGAATTTGGTATAGGATATGGTTATGGAGGTAACCTTCGAAGTTATGCCAACGATGGGCTGTTTCTGGGCAAGATTGAAGAGTAACCGCGCGGAGAATTATATTTCTGAGGTCAGCCCACAATCTCGTAAAGTCCTAAAACTACGTTTCACTACTTAAATCTTACGGTGTCCTTTCAAGATTTGTAGATATTCATAACAATTGATAAATCGTACCTAAAACCGTTCGTTTAAAGTATTGTGTGCATCTTGATAAAATCATCATGAAAAATAATTCAACTGAAGAAAAAAATTGATTAAAGCACAAAAACAAGATGAAAAGAATGAAAAGTATTTCAAAATTATTATCATATCATTGTGCAAAAGTTTTTCAACTAATCTCGCATTTTTTCACTTGCATGGAAATATTATATCTTGTACTTACACACGTATTGAAAATTACCGCCGAAAAGTTTTATCTCTATATTATAAATAAAAGTAAGCACCGGTTTATGGCACCAGATGAAGCGTTACGAAAAACGAAAAAGTTAGGAAAAGATAGACGCCAAAGTTTATTATCTGCAGCTCATTATATCCTGATACGGAAATAAACTTTTGTGCATTGACGTAACCAGTCAAAGACGAGTAGTCGAGAGACGTTGGGGGAAAATAAAATAAAATCTGTTGTGAAGCAATTATCAATGGTAAGGCATGCAATGCTACCAGAAAGTTTCGGCACGCAAATAAGCCATATTCCTTTTAACTTCAGATAGAAACAAACTCGCCCTTTATATTTTCAAATTTAATGTGTCTTTAGCACTGTACGATTCATTAGAATTGTCTTCACTCTTATAAATCGTTAAACGATAAGAATCAAATACGGCGATACACGAAGCATATAACAATGAATGCGATGAAATTATTCAGTTCAATTCCGGAATATGATTACTTTGGAAACAACCATTTCTTTCGCAAGTTTTATAGGGTCGTATCGATTGTAATGGAAAAGTTTGCAAAACTGCGATTGTATTAGGATAAATTAATATTTATGACGGTATATGCATGCAGAGACAAACTGATTTGATATTTATATCCAATTTCATAACGTAAAAATAGAAAGTACAAATGAATTTTCAATTTTTTTCTATCAGTATATCATTTAAATAATATTTTCAATAAAATGTATTAATATACAATATAAATAAATGTACTAATTTGCATATACATTGATTTAATACAGTAAGAAAACTCTTACACAAATAATGCAAGATTTAAATAACATATTGCTTATTTAATTTATTATTCTGATTAAAATTTGATTCTTTAGTAAAAATGTTTTTTAATTGCATTTTAATTATGAAAAAATATTTTTCTTATTTTCTTTCATTTCCGAATTCGCATGCCTTCTTTATAAAATTAACTTTGACTAATAGCAAAATAAAACCAATTAATGTAGACAAATTTTTGGTTTTATTTTTAGTTATAAAACAATGCACTTTTTAAATAATTTTATAATTCACTGAAAGACTCCAGTGAAACTTCAATTCTAAACTTAATTTCAATAAACAATAATGAAACAGAAACACTTTATTATAATGAGTTGTTATAGTTTTAAAAAATTGAAATTTCATGTTAGTTATAGTATGGCCATTTTTTGGCCTTAATTGATGGTATTAGTAGCATGTTTGCCATAATAAAGCCTCAGCAGGTTCATAAATGAATTTTTATGGTTTGAGAATCATGATTATGGTGTGTATGTCTATTGTCTATACATTTACATCAAGTTAAGACCCTTGCCAAAAAACGTCGATTTTTAATTCTCCATATCTCAGCGAATAATGAACCAAAATCAAACAATTTTATTGTTTATTCTCATCTACTCGATGCATGTTATTTAACGATATATACAAACAATAATCTTTCATTTATTTATTACTATTTTTTTAATAAAATATTCATGTCAAACAAACAATTTTCAAAAACACGGTTGGCAAACAAAAATTATTTTGTACTTTGTCAAAAACACTACCGTGTTTCTTGATTTATTTGCAAATTTTCTTTTACATATAAGTATGTACATTTTTTTAAGATAAAAGAACAATTTTCTCTAGACATTAACAAAAAATATTGTTTAAGTTGTAGTAATTAAGACTGTGGTGAAAATTATCATAAATTTTACTGGATTATTCTCTAAGAGTAATAAAAGTTCTATTTTTATTATTAGTTGCTTATTCAGAGATTGATGTAATATCAAAATTAAAATGATTAGTAAGCTCAACAGACTGAAAAGGTAATTACGAAGGGTTAGTTGACTTATCACCTTGAAGGTGTTGAGAACAAGTTTATCTGCATATAAAGCTCTAATAGAACAAGGTGTTGTATTATAAGGTGTGTTGATTCTATCGACCGATTTGTCCTGAGGCGATTGAAAAGCAGCCCAGGAAGTATCAGAGAAGAACAAGCGCGAGCAAAGAAAGCGCGACCGGAAGAAATTACAAGTAGCAAAAGATTTCTCGCATTTTGCCGAGTTCGTATTATTTGTTCGACATCGACGAGGGAGAAAATCTGTTTCTTTGCACAGAGAAGAATATCAATTGTTAGAAACACAAAGGGTGAGAGTTAAGGGAGTATAGAAAGCAGCCTGTAGGAGTAAGAAGACGCAGACGTGCGGTAGCAGCCAAGACAGCAGAACCAGTAAACCCCCTACACAAACCAAATTCTTAAGAAAATTTAACCGTTTGAATAGCTCCCAAATCCATTGCAAATGTTTACACGACAATTCTTACGAAATATCGCTCTCTCTGGGCTCTTTCTATCGCGTATTAAAGGCATCGAACCCACTAGCTTTTCACCTTGACTTGATCTGTAATGTAAATTAAATAACACTTGATTCTTTATCTTGTTTGAAGAGAATATACTTTATTATGGAACTTAGAAAGCCAGTTAAAAAAAGGTAAAAAGTAACAAAAATATTGAAATAATATAAACAATAAATATTGTATGCAGGAAATTAACCTTCTGTAAGTATACTTTATTTTCTATGATATTTTACAGTAAAATTAGGTCAAAAATTAAATATGTCCTGTATAACTAAATGTAGTACCATCTAAAGAGATAAGTTTAGTAAGAAACAGTAACAAGTTATTATAAACCAGTGATTAATTTTTTATTTCAACTAAGAAGATTTCTTTGCATCCTGAATAATTGTCAAATTTATCAGTTGTGTAAGATCTATCAAAAACCTTCAATTTCAAACGGCTTTCTAAGGTAGCGCGGTGAATCAGAGCAGATACAAGGAATACTTAAACGAAACCACAACGATCAGTAGTCTTGCCGTAGCAGTTCGTCTACGGTTACAGACGCATTGTAAAGTACACCCTAGCAAAACAGTCTTACCTCCAAAAGCACTTTAACCTTCCAAAGAGGGGGATGCCCACCTCTTAAGACAAACAGTAGCGGTGTCTTAACAAGTGGACCAAGCTGTGCCCAAGACAAAGGGTAATTGAGGGTAGGGATTAATACCCCTATACACCAGAAATCCAGCCTGCTTGGTCTTTGGAGTTAGCGAGTGTCTGTCGTTCCATCTCTACCTCTTAACCTCTTTCTCGCTCTCCTCAGAAGGAATCACCTATCCTTTCTCCGTCTGTTTCTCTCCGACTTAGTTTCGATCTTGTTTTGTGTTTCTCTGTTTGCATCCGTACTCGCTAACGATTCAAAGAATAAGTAAGTCGGTGCACCATTTGTCAATTTAAACTTAAATTAAAGGACCAACTTTTTTTTCCTCTTTCTCTTCTAACATCAAACGAGTTCGACAAATTAATTAATTTAATTAAGGAACGATCGTGTTAATTATTAAACCAAGTAGTTTCATGAAGATAGCTGAGTGTTATAATAGCGTGCAAGGTTGATAATACGCCTTCTATCACTTTCGATTTGTCTCGTGCTCGGGTGCTCCCTTGGGAAATAGCAGGGTCATCTTACTAATTAAACAATCAAATACGGGTAGCGACCGGTCGGCCATGTTTCCTTCAGCTAATTCTCGTGGGTCTTCTAAAGATCAATCGATTAACTTTCTCGAAACTTCGATTAAACCGTGATGAGAAAACCCGGATCTTCAATTCCGCGCCCGTATCCTCTGAAGATTCTCGAGTTCCTGAATTAACAACCTTACGTTAACGTAAATTTGGCAAATATTGAGCTAATTCAATCTCAAAAGTAATACAACATTCGCGTGAGACAAACAAAACTTCTCTCTTCCTCTGCTTGTCTCGCTCTGTCACTTTGTAAACAGTTGACCTTTGACTTCAAAGTGGAAAAGATCTTGAGACGTCCTTTCTGTTACCGATACCACTGTTAATAATTGGCACACAGATATGCAGGTGATCGCGTTCTCGTAAGGAAATCCAAGAAGATATCTTACACTCGTCGGATACAACCGAAAACTTGGCGAGGCTTTAACGGCTCCTTAGAGGGCAAATCCGTGTGGATAACCCTCGCGGAATTATAATACAAAACGCCATAACTATCGTCCTAATCACACTTTATTCTAACAGGTCCCCTCTCGTAACGAGATTGCCGTGTTCTTCTCCTTTCCTTTCTCTGTCTTCCAACTGCGTGTAGTTGAAAGAGGATCGTAAAACGAAACCGCCCCATCGAGACGAAAAAGACGTATTCCGATAAGAAACCTTAGGAGTATCGCGTCTTTAATCACTACACGTTTAAGTCCTTTCCCTATATATGTATACTTTAATAATATATGTAAATTAAAATATCATACAATTTCAAACAGAAACCTTTGTCTTATAGTATTACTTAGACAAGCCAAAACTTTGATATATGACTGCGAATAAATGTTTCTCGTATTTTATTGGAACTTACGAATGCAAAAATTGGCAAAATGTTGGAAAAATTTGATTTGCTTCGGAATACAATGGTAAAAGATACACGATAGGAACTACAATTCACGTCAAAAAGAACATATTCGGAATTGAATAACGTAATATCGAATTCCAAGACCACCCTGCTAAAACGACCCCAAATCCTACATTATTGGAATCCCACTCGGTCTGTCGTTCAGTGTCGTAGGAATGTAAATCGACTGACAACGCTCGTCAAAAGAAAAGTATGAATCGTAATGCCAAACTACATAAGCTGAAACGTTAAACAACAATATTCTGAGATTGAGATTCCTCGGATTTTAAGACGATAACATCCATAAACTTTCGATAATACGTATTCCTTCCCTCGTGCTTCTTGCAAATTTTCTCCAACTACTAATTTGTTAGCGTCAAACTTTGATGTGTTTGTAATTTTATCAACGACCAATTAATATTACTAAAGATCGATTATCACAAGAGTTTATCAAGATAATCGAGTAGCAACCTATAATATATTAATAATTGAACTATTAATGGAAGGTCGACGATATGTGCCAAAGGGGATAGCTGATAAGTGAACCAACTTGACAAACTTCGGCATATAACAACGGATAATTAATCAACATAAGTTCGGGCCAAATTTTAACCTAATGTTGTTAGTTTATACGTGATTGAATATTTATAATTCAACCGTCTGATGTTGAGCTTAATTTTTAAACGAAATCAGAAAATTTATTGCATTTATAATAATTTCAATACTAAATCTTTAATTATTATTACTTTAAACTTATCGCAAACATCTTTGCAGTCGAGTGAAATAGAAACACCAGTTGAGTACCATGGCAGATATAGCAAGAAGAAAGAGAAAAAATATTTGAAAGAAGCTATGTGTGAAGACTACAGTAATGTTGAGTATACACTTATACAAATATAAAACTTTGCGAGCAATGTGTAACTATTGATTATTAGTTGTTATCTTGGTGAAGTATTGCTACGTTGGTGGCAAGCAAGCCTCCAACCACCACCACCATCACTGCCACCACCACCATCAACTAGTACCACCAACCAACCCCCTGTGGCTCGGACTTGAAGCATATACAGCACGTGTACATACATCACTCGACACTGAGATAAGACCTCGACTGGATCGTTATACTACCCGACCTATGATTAATAATTATTCGCACGGACCTTTATCAGATGGCAGATGACGGTAGAGTTACACCGATAACGAGTAATCAAACCCATCCGACAGCGGTGCAGTAACACTCGCCCAGATTTTATCTCATTATCTTGCAAGTATAGAATAATCCTTGCTCATATAAGCAGATGACTTGGGAATATGGCTTCCAGAAATTTAAGTTTGAGTTATGTTAATGAAGACGAGTGATTGATAAGTTTAGGTTCACATTTACTTACTTGTAAACTGACACCGATAGTTTCATAATGTGTCATTACGCAAGTAACACACTCAGAGTTATATGAGATGGATTTTTATTATATAAAATTTCTTACTTTGTGTCATGCCATTCTTGGGACGTCAAGGGAAAAAGAACAAATGTTACTATAAAACATAGTAAAATAATATATGTGAAATTAAAAATATTTACTGTAAACACTCTTAAAAAATACGATTTTCAAATCTAGTTTTATTATGTTTCACAGTAAAGTTTATTCTTTTTCTTTAACGTCCCAAGACTGATACTACTTGTAGTGAAAATTCATATCAAGTAACTATCAATGAACATGTATTGCTAACAAATGATGCGTGCATCATTTAGTACGCAAGTTCGAAATCAAGTAATTTTAAAATAATTTTTATCTGAATGATTGCATCTAAAATTCATTCAAAATCAGTTGAATGAATAAAAAAGTTAATTCAACTGATATTTAAAAAAAATACCACAACACGTTATACCATGTTTCATATTTTATTCGTATGAAAGTTATTATATTTTTGCTTTGATTTCGAATATTTAAAAACAAAATAAAATTTCTGAATCCAACTGGTTAACAATATTCATACAGCCATCAATTCGTTTACCTTTGTCATTTCAATGTACCATTTACGAAAAACAAAGCAAGTGAAATCATGAATGCTTTTATGACCCATTTTACATTTATTTACGAAACGATGCATGGTTATTATCAATAATGTCATAAACTTTCATGATTTTGAAGCAATTAATACGATCATTAATTTTACTTTCCACACAATGTAATTCTAATTACTAATATGCACGAAAGTAATAAATTGAAACGAAAATTAATCTTGATATTATCGTTTATTCCGAATTAATTTATCCACCACAAAGTCGCATGAATATTATGAACTAATTTAAACAAACAGCATTTCGTTCGAAATTAACCCCTCCTGTAATACGTTCAAAAAAACAAACAAAAGACTCTTTATCAAAATATTTCATGTTGTAACAAAAAAATCACGCTCTTCCCAATATTGTTCCAATCAAAACAAATCGGCCGCAATTTTTTATCCCTCGTCCACGCTCATGATTCAAAATCAAAACAAATAACGTTGTGCGCGCGAACGCTTTGCCCGATACCCACCGACTTTGTGTGTGTGCCAACCCCTTCTTCAAAGTAAAAATCATTTCGTACGATCGCTTTAATCTGCCACGCGCAACATTTCAGGTACGAAAAAAGAAATGACTCTTGAGAATGATGAAGAGCGGGAGATGCAAGGCGGTTCATTCTTCAATCGAACTCCAGTGCCTTGGGATACACGAAAGACTGATAAGAAGTTGCGCGAAGGAGGGTCGACCTGCTAAATCAAAGAAGCACGTTAAATTATTGACTCGCATTAAATTAAAAACGTAGGGCTCAACTTCTCGTCTCCTCCAAATGCCGATGTGTCCCCTTTCCACCCCGATCACCCTCACTCTCTTTCACCTTTTCTTCCATCGCGCTTTGTGCGCGAGTATTTGTGCACGTGTACTCCCAGTACCCTATCAATTTCTACCCCGCACTGCTAAACAATATCTCACAAACGTTAGAAACCAAGTGGGGAAGGGAGGGGGGGGGGAGGACGGGAGTGTTATCAATTATTGATGCCCCGGAATATTCGACGGTGACATCGTGCAGCTTCTTAAAACGGGGCTATCAATAATGCAGACCTCGATTTTCGACTTTTCCGCTATTTCTAACTCGTCATTTCTAGCGGCGTCGCACTTTGTCCCTTACAACGATATCCGTGAATGTCAATTTTATCGACGCAAACGAGGGTAGTCGATGCAAATATTTATAATTCTATTATCACGCCCCGTAACTTTCCGAGTGTTTCTCGTAAAATTAGCATATACTTTACTGGAATGAATTAAGAATTATTTATGACGTCGAAAGTTTCAGTCATTTCAGATCTTTTTTTCTAGTCAATTTAAGCTGAAATATCAAATTATATTTTTCGAGCTTTCGGCGGTGATTGAGTTTTACGTTCCAATTATTCAAATAATTTGCAGATTCCTGCACGATGAATCTTTAGTTACAAATCATTATGATTTTTTGCGCAAGTTAATGAACTTGCAAGTAAATTTTTCGCACAGAATTTGAAAATGATTTTATGAAATTTCAAATTAGCATAATCATTTTTCAATGCAAATGTTTAATATTATAGAAACATACAAAATGAAAAGTTCAATTTAGTCGTGACATTATCAAGCACCACTATCTTTTAAACGTTACATCACTACAGAGCAATATAACCCCTTTATAAAAAAAAAAAAAAGCAAACCTTTTTCCAATGTTCATACAGGAAAAATGCATAGAAATAAAACAAAGATGTTGAAGGCGTATATTTAGAAGGTAAAGGTACTGCAATTTTTAAACAAATTGGCCTAAAAATGATGAAGATTACCCAAAGAAACTGTTGATGGTGCATTAAAATTAATTGCGCAATAATGTGTAAACACAGGTGGTATTATTTTGACGGAATGTAAGAATTGTATTTTGACCAGACGATATCGGTTGTGTCCGTTCTCAATACCCTCGATACAAAATTCTTTTCAGAATGCCTGAATGCCTATAGGAAATATGTGAAAGGCGGCAGTGGTAGCGGCGGATTCGCAGAGTCTGTGTGCACAGGCCTTTCTGAATGTACGGAATAGCGTTTGCAAGGCGCCTATAAGCCCCAGCCCGTAATGAAACATAAATTATTCAATCGAAATCAGCCGCGGACGGGCATGCTTTCTCTCTCTTTCTTTCTCTTTTCCCCGCTGAGCTGCTCTTGGTCCTCTCTTTCTCTTGCTCTTTTTTTCTCCGTCTCATTCTCCTCCTACGAGCGACCGAGTGTTTTTGCCGAAACCAGCCTTTAAAAACCAAGCCCTTTTCGTTCGCGAGACGAGAAAAGCAAAAGCATTATACACATACACATACATCCACCATCGTGCACACGTACTTTTGACTTCGTGATCAGACGCTTATATATACACATGTCAGATTTACTACCACCCGAACATCAGTACACAATTCATAAGTCTACCGCGGTTACCACTGCGCGTTGCATAGTCAAAGGAAATACAAATAAATGTTTGATAAATACAACACCATGCTTTATTTGTTGCATCTTTTGCATTCAAACTGAGCTTTCGAAAAAGAGCTCGGGGTTAAAGGAATTGCAAAATGTATAAGTACAAATGCCCGGTCGGGGCTTCCGATTTTTAAATCTTCCTTTGTGGTTTTCTACGCATATAATGTTAGTTAATAATTTCAATTCATCTCAATTCGTTGACGATGAAAATGAATTTAATTTAAATGCTATTAAAATGATGTATCATTTTTGCTGTTATGGATTTAGTGTAGTATTAATATTAAATAACAAATAATAAATAGTATATTGTATTGATTAACATGTGTACAAAAAAAGCAGTGAGAAAAATACGATCTGGTCGTCAAAATTGACATTAAATTACACGTTGAATTGTATTTTCAGATATCTGCAATGTCGGGGTAATCACGCCTAAAGCATTACCTTGATGAAAATAATATGCAGCTTTAGATTTAATATATTTAATAACGAATCGTATTTAATAACGCAACCCGCGTTCATTATGATGTTGATTATAACTTCTCATTTTATAAACAGCGTAATCATCAGGGTTTTATTATTTTGACAATTAGTGAGTGCAACGTTTTGCAGAACCTTCATTTAAATCAAACCATTTATTGTCATTGAAGTTATTCATTTTCTTTTGTTATTGTTGTTAATCATATCTCAAAATGTAATTTAATGAATTTCGTATTAAATATTACGATTTTGAAATAAAATATTATTAAACATCCCATTTGTACCGAAATAAATTCATCACTTGTCACGAAAAGTTACATTGAACCAACTTATGTAAGCATTTGTAAGATGTTTTCAAATTGAATGCGACTCAATTTCACAAATGTCAACGCATATCGAGAAAGAAAATAGACGTTTAAGATAGGTCGCGCAATAAATATTATACTAAGAATGCCGAGGGTGACACAAATAAATATTCGGATTATATGTTCCTTGGCTTGTTGTACACATTTTATTAATCCCACGATCAAATTTATCGAATTCAATCAAATGTAACTCAGATAAACAAAATCAATATGTCATTTTAGTTTATGCGATTAAATGTTTATCTGCCTTTTTACAACATCAATTATTTTCATGTACGAATATGTACTGAAATTTATTTCATTAGTCAGCTCGCTATCAATAGTAAATAAATTCAACAATATTTAGAGAGTTTATAAACTGCACATTGCATGGATTTTTGTTGGTTTAATCGTTTTTTGGTTCTCCCTATATTGCTACTCTTAAATGACAAATCTGTATATCAAGCAATATTAAAAATATATTGCTTCACTGTGCTATAATTTCTAAAAACTTCGTGAGCTAAAATCAACATTCCGGCATAAAAAAAAGTGCAGGGTGTAATTCGCAAAGCGCGAACATATAGATTTTTATGCAAATCCTATTGATATGTGATCTCAGATGATGATAACACACGAACATGCACATTGTAACCATACATGCTTACGTGGAAACTGACCTTTCGATAGACGTATACTGGATAATAAGTATTTTGATTTACTAACGTATATTTTACTAAGTATTGATGACAAAGAAAAATGCTCGCATAAATTAAACGTGAATATATTTTTTCCATTTGTAATAACGTTGCTTCATATTACTGATTTTTCAGACATACGTAATTTAGGAAGAATGATTATAATCTTGATATTACAAGAAAATTAAATGCAATTAATGACAATTACATAAAATAAATTAAAGACATAACATATTTTCTGTTTAGAATTGCGGTAAAAGACGAATTTGCTAAAATTAAGTAGGAAATTAAGTCAAAATATAAACACGAAAAAATTTCATACATTCAATTTTAGTAAAATTTAAAGTTATTATTATATCATAAAATTATTATTGCATTCACTTTAGAAAAGTAAACTGTCAGTAGAATTAAAAAGCAAATAAAAAACGAAAATGTTTTTGTATTATCTATATAATAGAATAAAAAAGTATATAGCTCTAATCATAATTCAATCAAGATAACTTAAGTCGCATTTAAACAGCATAAGAACGCGACCACGCGGCGATTTTGTGCTACCTTATTCTATTGAGCTATAAGGAAAATGTGTACAGTCGATAAAGAAGACTTGCAGGGTTATAACATATTTCTGCTGAAATACCTGCTATATCGACTGAAGCAAGTTCTGTTTATTTCTTGATACAGGTGCCGAATAAAAATCTACTAAAACAACTTTTGCAGAAACCTATACATATAAGATTAGAAAAAAGGATTTTAATGGAAAAATTGCATATACATTTGCGGAATCTGTGACTTCAAATTAAAGTAAATTGTATATTTAAATTTTTTTTTGTAAGTTTCTTCTAATTATTCAATAATCATGGAATAGAAATTTGTACTATACCTACATTATGTACATTGGAAAAAACGCCTAAACAGAAGTAAAAAAATTATATTTTTAAAATCATTTGTATCTCTTTCTCATTTTTTATCGGATTTTGACGAATTTTTATTAAATTGTAGAGCAAAATGTCCCCTTCAAGATAACATCAATAAAATTTTTATTTTTTTCGTTCTTTTACTTGTAATTTTAAAAACATGGTAAGCACTTGACTGTTTTTATTTTTTGCAGAGTTTAAAAGTCTGTATGACAAAAAATTGCACTGAATTCCTCATTTTAGTTTCCATTAGTCAAAAAGTAATCCAATATTGAGTGAAGTAAAGAAAAATAAATAAATAAACTTGATACGAAGGATTATAAGGCGGAAATAGTCGTTTGAGTAAAAAAAGTGCTACTTGCATCTTTTTTTGATTTTCTTATTTTTACACATCTCCTCTAAAATTAAAAAAAAACTTTTAAACATACCAACATAGAAACACATATATTAAAACCCACGCACGCAAAACACACATAGAAAAACATATACTCACATAAAATCGATACATATCCACTTACACAAAATCAACATTAAAACACTCACACACAACTCACACAAAACTAACACAAAAATTCATTCACAACCCACACAAATTAAAAATTAACGAATCCACACAAATACTCCCTACAAGAACGAACATATATCCAAAAATATAAACAGGATATATATATTCTTTATCTTTTATATATCCAGCATAAATACTAAAAGATATATATTAAGAAAATATATATTTTATATATACCAAAGTATATTTTATTATTTATCCTAAGATATATCTAGTACGAGATATATAAAATATATAAACATAAATATATATAAATATATATCCTCTGGATATATATCTAATATTTATATTTTATATATATCCAGAATATATACTGAAAAATGTATTATACAGTTATATTTATTATATAAATTAGAATATATTATTTTTATAATTTGTATATATTAAAACAAATATATATTTCAAAATATTAGCACAATATATATACAAGATATAAATTGAATATACTTTTAACTTTTAATACACAATAGTAACATTTTAATCATGAAGTTAAGTTGAGTAAGTGTCATAGATCAATGGCAAAGTTCGAGACTACAGATCTCAAAGACTTTTGTTCAATTCTCAGAACCGAAGATTTTTAAAGAAACTGAAAAACGAAAATTTATCAAAATAAGTTAAATATATAATCAATAATATCAATTTCATTGAAAAATAAAATATATAAATAATTTTTTTGTTTCAATATTTTATTATAAAATATATGAATTATATATCCACAATATATATCTTTTTTATATAAAAAGCGGCAATAAATGTAATATCCAAGATATAAATTTATATATGTTTAGTATATAGTTAGAGATATATTTTGTCTATAAAATTTTGGATATATTTTCGTCCGTGTGGGTCACCTAATCAAAAACAATACACGTACGAACAGACATGATGTGCAAAATCGGATCTACAACCTCCACGTGATGTAGCATCGCCCAAAGTGGTTTAAACATATCACGGATGAATATTTTCAAAGTTAGTTTTTCGGCATAGCCGACCCCCCGGACCCCTGTAACAAGCATGCGGACATTTGGGTCTCGAAACAGATCAGTAAGTTTTTGTCATTGAATCGTTAAATACATTATCTATAGGTGTTTTGATATCACCCAGAGTGGACTAAACATACTACGGATAAGGGTAGTTCTGCGAAGGGTAGTTTTTCGGCATACCCGGCCATCCGGACCCTATCTTAAGCATATATGGACATTTGGGTCTCGAAATAGGTCAAAAATAGTTTATCACCAAATCAATAAATAAACTATCGGGGGGGGGGGGGTGGCGGGATTGTTTTGGCATCGCCCATAGCGGCTTAAAC
>JABFPJ010000023.1:0-97747 GCA_022817425.1 Gryon sp. ZL-2020 | reverse complement strand
ACAAATTTTTCTATAATTCTAGTATTTTGAAAGTAAACAGATTTGTAATAATGTAAACAAAATATTTCTATGACAGCGCTGCTGTACAGTATAGTAATTTTTAATGTAATTTTATTTTCCGTGTAACAAATCAAATTTATGTTTAAAATATAATCGAAAATCGTTGCATAAATATAATCAGTTTTGTATTCTTCTTGATCATTCATCAATTAAAATAAAAAGATGCATGCCAAGTCGAAATCGGTTTGATTCAACCTTAAATTTCCATAGCCAAAAGCGCAAAATGACGTAACAGATATTACAACGCGTATTTCTCGGTCGTCCAATTTACGTTTAAAATGCAACCCTTCAATTTACTCGTCGCATTTCGTAAATCCGTCGACGCGCGATGCACAGTTCGTCAACTTCAAAGAAATTGGTTTTCAATGCAAAAACCATTTCAAACTTCACTTCTTAAAAGCCGAACTAAATCATCAAACAAAATGAATTCTAATGAGTCTTTATACAAAGTAATCGAAATGTGGCCTAAATTAACTTAACCTTAATTATGTGGCGTGTAATTAACACGCGCGATACCCGTAAAGGCCGAATATTAATGGGCTCGCGAAATAAATTAGCCGGAGAAAGAAACAAAACGCGCGATTACGCGATATCGGCAACTTTCACGCAAATGTGCGCCAGTATCGGAAGACAGGAAATATTTAGGGCCGCGGGAGGGACCATTTCTTTACATTATATGTTTGCCGATTCTGTGCGTTAACGGGCTCGCTTATTCTGGAGATCGAGATCGAGATTTCCGTGTTTGGACGAGCTAATGGACAGGCCTGCGCGGTGCCGTAATATTTTAATCCGCTCGAATTCAACGACATTCCCAGAAGGAAGTTACGAACTGCGTGGCTGAGACGCAGACTTTAAGTGTCGAGTCTCTCGATTGTTCCTTCGTCAAATATTTTCTCGGCGAGGCAAACACTTTCTTTTGGTACATTTTGTTAAGAAAGTTTCATTAAGTTGACATTTGAAGTTGCACCGCGGTTTCCAAATGGATAAGTGAAATGAAACGGTGAATGTAACGTTTACTTTCGTCGAATTAAGCAATTACACGAGGAAATTTTGCAAGAATAATAGCGACTAGAGCCAACGTTTTTCATCCAACGACAGGCAAAAATTAGAAGCTCCGACCGAGCCAGTTTGAATTATTATGAGGAAAGTTAGAAGCGATGGTCCTGAATAATCAATGTTCTTGGTCGGAGGTTACAGAATTTCTTCATCGAGGAAATATTACAGTACAAAAATATTTTACCAATGAACTTTACTTATTACTGCATACCTATTTTAATAAAAATATATCGTTCCAACGCTTTAAATAAATTTCCAACTTTCGTCTCTTTAAAACCCTGAGAAAATGTCATTTCCTCAAATTTTGGTTCTATATCAACATTTAAATGTTATTTTATTTTCTGACACCTTATTCAATAATTGGAACCTTAAGTTGTCAATATAAATATTAAAAGTTCCCATGCGTTGTTCTCAGTTGGTATTGACTGAAGTTACTTTTTATTGATAGAACTTAAAGTTGGAAATGCAAATCGATGTTTGAATACGAAAATCGTTTTTATACTGAATAAGTGTCACGAGTTGGTCATGATGTTTATTTAACAATGATTCATGTTGTTGGAAAATGTGTCGAGTGTATTTTGTAAGAGGTAAACTTACCTCTCGAGCCTGGTCCTCGATGCTTCGCAGTACAGCCAGGTTCCTAATAGTTGCACGACGTGATTCAAATGAGGATTCTAATCGAGTAGCGGCGTTTCCAACTTCTCTCATAAGTCTTCGTGCTCGTTTTAGAGACAATCTGGGAGAGACGATAAATTTATGGATTATGATTTCACCGCAAATAAACAAAACAATGCAAAACAAAAAGTTCCGCTTACATCTGGTATTCCATTAAGGAGCGTTTATTACCGTTACCATTCAATTAAGATTGATTGAAAAAAATGCAAATTATAATTCGTTTATGGCAATAATAAATAAATAATGAAGCGCAGTTTGAACTTGTATTAAAACGTCAGATTCTGAATAAGAAGTGGCGCTCCTTAGTGGTGCATATTAAACGTGCAATTTTTATCTTGGAAAGCCGGCTAATGACTGGACCTCCTTAAACATGCTTTTTTGTTCACGCGTACGCTTTTTGTGCTTCAAGTTATTCAAATTTCCCGTCTTACCTGACATACTCGATGTGTAAAAGCGAGGACGCACGTTCCTCCAGGGTAGTCATTGCTTCCTCCGCGTCTCTCGCAGTTTTCTTCAACGTGGGATCCGTCAACAGTCGGCCGAGGGGCGTTAAGGTTCCGGACAAGCTCGAACATTCTCTCAGTTCTGACATTTCGAGGGCTAACCTGCGTCCAGCAGCCTGCCATTCTATCATCAGGCTATCGTATTCCTGAAATTAATGCGCAGTTCCGAATTTGTTGTCTTCATTTTTTGTTTCTTACTTTCCTTCTTGGAAATTTAAAATCAACGAATAATCTACCATTGGAATTACAATGTTGATCATGTTTCTAATAAATAATATTAATAAATTGTATATTAACTCAAATTATTATCAATTTATATTAAAATTACTTTTCTATCGAAAAAAATTATAATTTATTTCAGAATACATTTTATAATAAAAAATATTTAATACTATTACGTTCAACATTTGTGTCTTTTATGTCTTTGTTAACAACAGAATAAGAATTTGAATGAAAATCATGCAACAGGATTGTTACAATTATTTAGAAGCGCTTTTGCATGAAGTAGATTTATAAGAGGACTTGTCTCGAAAATGATATTATATATAACTTCTCTTTGAAAATGAACGTTGACATATTTTGCACTTAAGATTTATTTAAAGCAGACATGTATTATATAACAAAACTATTGTTCGAAATTTATGTAATTCAATTGATTTTGGCTCTGTTTCCTGTTCCTTTCAATCACAAACTTTTACGGCATTATATTTACAGTAGGATATTAAACACAATTTATACATCAAATCAGCAAAAGGTTTGGTTAATATAAAAACAGTTATACTTTAATAGTACTTCATCCCATATACAAGTTGAATATATTTTATTATTTTAAATTGCTGTTTTACACTTTTATTTTATATGTGCCAAATGATATTCTTGTTTTAAATATATTTTTTAAATATGTAATTAATTATAGTATTTTAAATTTGTTAAATTTTCTAAATAATAATTAAGGCATTCTAGGCAATGGTTATATTTATTTAAATATAAAAAAATGTTGAAGAATAATCTTCACAAAAATAATTGTTTGAAATCTGAACGAAAATTCAGATATTCAATGAATAATTGTATGATTATGATTGTTGCTGACACTTTATAATTACAAAAATACATAAAAATTAACTATAATAATATAAACTGCCTGAAGGTGCACAAAATTACAGTGTTTAAATGCAAATTTCTATAAATGACTGAAATTTCTTTCCATTTGCATCAGCAAGTATCTTCACACAAGCCATATGTCTGAATAAAGATATCATCTAAAATGACATTCGTAAAATTTTGGCAGTTGCGAATACAATTTGTAAATTGTTTGAACAGAATAAAACTTAATGTATATCCGGTTATTTATCGGTCAGTGGCGCTAATTGCGTGTTTAAACCAACTCAGACATACGATTCTGCTGCCTTTGGCAATGTATACTGACTGGCCTCAATTATCCAGCACGAGTAAATTCGTTTGCTCAACCTGTCGAAAAGGTTGTCAAGAGTTGATTAGATGACTGAAAAATGAGTTCTTCATTGTCAGTTTTGCTGTCGAACTAATTGTCACTGCAAAATAAATCTGATGACAGGTTTAACTTCGGAGGCAATTTGAAATTTCTCTTTCAACATACTCAGATTTCGTGTACTAAATTATATCACTTTGCATAATTTAAAAAAAATACATAATTTACTAAAACTAAACTTAAGATACTTAAATAAAAGTTCTTATTTAACATTTGATAGTATTTTCTAATTTAATAGTCTTATTTATCATGTGTTTAACATCTGTTAATGTTAAATGTTAAAAATAGTTGTTTAAATAAAATATGAAAACATGATCAAACAAAACTTTCATTTAGATAAAATATCGATATCTTCGTAAATAAGAGAGTCCAAGTGTTAGATTAAGACGAAAGGAAATGAAAACGAAACCGTAGTGAAATATAACTGTACCTTGAAGAAGGCGACCCACTGTTCATGATTGTAATTTGTGTCGCGATTAGTAACATATAAGTCCAACGTTGACTTGTCGATGCTGACGATCTGTAAGAAAAGCAAACAAATATGAATGACGCCTCTCGTTTCTTTTGGATTGTGCTCTTGGGAATTGAGGCGCGCACGATTGCCCCGTTAAACACGCTAGTTAGGGCTTCGGTTCAGGGGAGAGCGGCGCTTTTAAAGAGTAAATCGAGTTGAATTACAGCGCTCCATTCGAAATGAGCGCTTTATTGATGTTACAATTGCGTTAGGCTACATTACACTCGGCAAAGCTTTTTACTTCAACGAGGGGGAAAGAAGTCTTTGTGACAACGTTTGCGCCGGTCCCACGAACTTCTTATTTTTTCACGTTCATTAAAATACAACATTTCGGTTCTTTTGATTGTATCAAAGTTAATTGGAAAAAATGTACAATTAAAAGTTAAATGATTACTGTAATGAATGAATGAACACACAGTAGCATTTATGGGGAATGAAAGAAAAAAATTGAACAAAAAGTAGCAATAACAAAATGAAAAAGGAAATGTTGTTAATCAAACATTAAAGTGTATGTATTTACGTACTTCAAGTCGACTGCGGTTGAATAAGTCGTTGGTATTTCTTGATGGGTTCTGTAGTAGAAGAACTTGAGGTATTTTTATTTTATTCTGAAACAAACAGTTGATAAACTATCACACATTCTTGCATTAGATTGTATTTATATTAAATTATTGTTATATATTATTATTAGTCATAAGAATGAGATTAATTATTTTATGCAAAATAGTGCGTGATAAAAATATTTGAATTTAAGCTGCATTATTTGCGTGGGACTATAAAAAGATGAATTTAATTTTGCCTTACTTGAAGAAGAAACAGGGTACGATCCAAGAGAAGCATTTCTTCCTTTGTTGTCTCTTCTCGCAGAAGAAGGGTAAATTCATCCTTTGTACTTTCAGCGCTGAAAATAAATATATAATGTATTATTTTTCAATTTCAGCAAATTTTCATAAATCAATATACTGCCAGTATAATTTGAAATTGCAAAAATATACATTGTATTAATGGGAAAATAAAAATAAACTATACACGAATGAAATGAGAAAATATTGTTATTTAAATTAAATGAAAATTCTTTTTACAAAGAAATGAATTTAAGAAAATTTAATTTAAGAAAAAGATATATTTTTCTAAACCATCTTAATCAAGTGATACATCTTTTAGAAATAAACAGCTAACTTAAATACTTTTCCCATTATCATTCTTACACATTAACATTAATCAATAGTCACAACAGGAAATTGAATTTCACTGTTTATAAAGGTAATTCATACAGCATTACACAAAGTGGACACGCGTAAAAAATGAAAATGTTCGTCGCTGTCCGGGATAATGATCCGGCGTATTTTACGATTATTGCTACGGAAGAAAGGCGTACTCAACGCTTTGGCTCGTGTTCTAAATATGATGATAAAATACAATAAATAAAAGGGGCAAAAATGGCAAGCGCAAGTCAAACGCGCTTTGCACGTGGAAGAAAGGTAAGAACGGTATTAGTCGGCGACCTTTTCCCACGTTCACTGGGTTACTATAACTCCTGTCAATCCGCGATAAAATCTCGTGACTTCGTGAATCGAAGACAACATTCACAACGCGATACACGAGAGTATCCCAGGTGACATTAGGGTTATGACACGTGGGTGGCTCGCGCACTTTGTTGTGCACAAACATTCTAACTCGCTGTCAACATTTCACCGTTTTCTTATTAAAATCGATACTGGACTTTAAATTGTACATTCTCATATTGTGTATTATGATTTTATGACGTGTTACTTTCCATGTGTTTCTTTTATCAATGAAAAACACTTTAAAGATAGAACAAATCTTTTAATAAATTTCTTAAAAGGAATAATACGATTATAATATTGTTTCAAAGACTGTGCTTTTTTTAATTAACTAACCAAAAATATTAGTTTAATTTTTTTCTTTTTTACTATTAAATCTTTATCACACATTTTAAAAACTAAATAGTATTATGTTTCAACAAATGTTAAAATATGTTTTTAATTCATTTCATTGCGTGTGAAAACATATTCATTATGCATAATGTATTGAATAAATTAGTTTGTGAACAAATAATTTTTATTCGCCAAGTAAGATATAAAACGATTTCCAATTCGCATCGAACTGTATTAAAGTACAACAATTTTTCAGAAAGTAATTATCATTATAATCAATCATTAACAGATTTAATTTATTCTGATATACTCACATAGTAATACGTATCAATGTCAAGTAAACATTTTAATAAATTATAAGATTTAATTTTCTTATTTTACTCATACCACATGTAAATAAATCTCATATCACAAATCAATTCTAGGATTGGATTGGATATTAAACAAAAATAAATATATAATTTACATTTAAAATTACTATTCGTAATTCAGTTCTATATCAAATATTTATTAAAAATATTTCAATTTATTAAAGTAGTATCACTTATTTAATAAAGTCACATTCATTCTTTTCTGATTCGACAAGAAATTATATATTCAACAAAAATGGTATCTCAAATTTGAAGATATATCTTAACTATTAAAGAGTTAATATCTTTCAGTCCGTATCCGCAGTTCAAACAAAGTATTAATGCGTTGTAATTGGATCCAAAAATTGTGAAATACGCGTGAAATGTTTTCATATAATTTAATACAGTTTAGCATTTGTAAGGATAAGTTTCATTCTCTTGAATGGTTGTCGATGGCTTACTAATTGTATAATCGTAACAGTGTGTGTCGTAACGTGACAAGGTTATAAAGTAACGCCAAATGTATATATAACTCCTACGCAGGACCGATTTGATAGCCAAGATCGATGACTGTATCGCCAAGAACAGAGCTAGTCGTTGTCCGTACGTGCCTTTTTCCCTACGTCGCTTGTAAAAATGCACGTTGCTCAAATATTTCTCGCGAATCAAACATGTTTCTCTGCGTTGTTTTTACGATAATCGTTTACACTTGTACGCTTAATTAATTAGTTTTGTAATATGCAAATTTTTAGTCAAGAAAAAAAAGTACTTGTTATATAAGTATTTATGTTAATGATGCATTGAGAAAGGAGTAGAGGGTGATGGTGCGGAGTGTAAGAGGAATAGTGGACGAAGAAATGATTTTATCAATTATAGTTTGCACTTTAATTAGCGTTATTCATAATTGATATTGAATGTAATTCATTTAGAAATTCGGTCAGGTGTATAACTGGATCATTCTGGATCTTCGTGCCCTTCTATCTTTGTATCTACGTCATGACTTTGTACACAGGTCATCATGATGTACGATACACGATGACCCGTTCTTTAGAAACGTGATTTTATTATGATGTGGAGTCTTCAATATTCATTGTCCGCTATAAATATCGATTATCCTACGAATAAACATAAAATATCAATTATCTTCGGAATTCATATATTTACGTTTCGGGAATAAAAAAAATACTACTAGCATCTCTGATAAACTTCGTGTTAATTAAATTGTACAGTTATTTGATCAGTTCTCGAGTAGTTGTGTTGCTTTCTTTGTGGAATAATAGTTACGTGTAAAAGATGATACGATATGATCGTTTGAAATATGAACGTTTTTGTGACTGCATTTTTTAATAATTCGAATAATTTGCAATTTTAAATATTAATAAGATTTATATTAATGATATATTAATATATTATTTTATTTATTATAATTATTTTATTTAACATCAACTTAGAATATTATCAAATTTATGGACGAAAAAAATTCGTTGTTGCTGATTCATTGATCTCAATAAGTTAAGTTTTGTTTTCTAATCATCATCCTTCAGTACTTTTGCCAATTTTTTAACCACTTTGTAAAATTGTCATGACTTCTTGATAACCCATGAATAGACAACTGTCACAACAAAGGACATCAGTGCAAGTTGTTAAGCTACTAAAAGAAAACATCAGAGTGAAATTTTTTCACTTCAGCTGATTCTCATGATTGATCATCAGACGCAAAGATTGTCAACAAATCTAACAGACAGACTTATGTATAATCAATTATCAATAAGCTCGTCGCTTCTAATCAGTAGAACCCATCACATCGGTTAACATTCCGTGGTAACATTTTTTGTCGCGACTCGTTGATTATCAGGCGGGTTATTGCGATGCGGAAGATTTGAAGTGACTGAGGACCATTTAAATGAATGCTAATGGCTGCTCGCTTATATGATTTACAGTGAATTTTAATCACAAACGCCCAGCGGATAAATAACGAGGAAACGGGTAGATACGCGGTTCCCGTTACAATAGATCATTTCTGCGCGCGAGCTGCAAAAGCAATTCACCAAAAAGCCAAAGTGGAAAAAGCCTTGAGCCATTCGGCGTGCCTTTCACGCGCCGGAAATGAATTTTTCTTTATCTCATTCTCACTCTTTCTTTATCGTTTGGCGGGGATTTTTCGTTCGCTGATTAAATGGCGAATCGCGCGGTAGGTCTCGCGAATTGAGTTACATTTGCATATACGGAAAATCGACCGCAAGCAATTATCAAGCGATTGCACTGGATAATCGCGACGATTTACTACGAATGGTCGGAGCGTGGTGTGGCGTAACGAAAGCGCAGATTGGATCGGCGAGGGGGCGGCGATTACTTCAAGGAGCGAGCTTCCACGATCGATTTCTTCGGCACGTGATTTTTCGACGAGTTTCTTTTTGCGATAAGTAACTGGTTATGGTTTGTTTGTATAGAAAGGTGGTTCAAGTGGGGGAAAGTTATGCCAAAGAATGTCGCGGAGTTTCAGCGAGATTGCATTTTTGCTCTCAATCTACTTTTTTTCTCTCGCGCGGGAATTAATTTATGATAAATTGAATATCAAACATGTGAGCAGTTAGATATTTGATTGAATCAAATTGATTTAAATTATGATAGTACGGTAAAATGTTTACTGAATGATTCAATTATTGTGAAGTGGATATAAAGTGTTGATTGATGAAAAATCTTATGCATTTTTGGGAAAAACTCCATTATTATTTTGGAGTATTATGGTTTTTTTTTAATAGAAATGATTACACAATTCATTTAATAAAGTTTAAAATATTTAAGCGAAATATTATATAAAAATGTTGCAATTTTCAGAGTTGTAACATTACTTGCAACTTTATATGATTCGAGTTTCGGAAAGTATAACTTTTTATGGAATATAATTAATGTATACATACTTTTATTTAGTTCACAAATTATCAATTATCAAAAACAAAATCTGCTATGAAAATCAACTTTCACCCAATTTTTATTTATTACTAAAAATTATAAAGATAATATTTCTCCAACATACATTTTAATTCTTATAAATGAACATTTTTTATAAGTTGGATGTACTAATTTAAAATTATTTCTGAATATTATTGATTATATATATTGAAACAGTCTGAGAGAACTTTTATAAATGCAAGAAAAAATTTGTGAAAAAATTGATTTTTAAAAAATAAATACTTTTCTTTGCATTAATGCCTTAATAGAATATGACGTTAGATGAAATTCAATAAATAATATTTCGAAATATTACATCCACTTCAAGATCTGAATTAAGTCACTGGAGTAACAGCGACAATCAAAGTTGTGAGTTCTGAATCACTCATAATTAGTTCGTTATAAATTACACTAGGTCTAACACCTTTCATTACCAAAACCATCAATGACCCATTGAATTGAACAAGTACCGGCATTCTAAAGTATTGAGATCGCGTCGTGCCTGCGGTGTTTTTAAACTTCATTCGAATGAAAGTCCACGTTAAGTGTAATTTGTCATAAAGACAAATTACGCACACCTATTTGTAATTTGTATCGTTAGCATAATATAAGGTCCCGATAATAATGAATGACAATAAATCGATCTCGATTTTTGTGTTCGACAATCGTGTCGAACGAAATGTCGCCCGTTCTCATGGACATTCTCAACTCGTTGTGAATAATAATTGAAAACTGTCTGTAAAGAAAAGTACCGCGGTCAAATAAATCATGAACCACGTGCGCGGCGACACCGTGAGAATTTTGACGTGCGCGCGAACTCGCTTTGTTAGCAATCTTCATAATTATGCGCAATGATTATGCAAAAACGGTCGAGTGTATTTGTAAACAAAAAACAAGAAAGAATTGTAAAAAAGTAATAAAAGAAAAAAAAAAGCTCGCGAACTTTCAGATAATGACACTTCACGGTTGATCGTATCAAGATAACCGACAAGAATTATATCAGTTGGGAGGTCGGGCGCAACATGTTCGAGGATTGTAGGCTAGAGATAAATTGCAGGATCAATGAACAAGAAACGTGTATGAAGTATTATTCAGTCGGAGGTGTCGTGTACAAAGTGCGCGCGCAGCATTTGCTTATCGTCGGTCGCTTCGTTTAATGAATCGCCAATTTATTGCCGAGTAATACTGGTCGTTAGCGACTGTTCTAACGATCTGCAATATACTCTCTCTTTCGTACAATCCCACCACGTGTTTTGCCGGCATTTTTCGCTTTTGCCTCAAACGACTGATTCATGACAAACCGTCTCTCGTTTGAAGGAATAACGTCGAGGAGAAATCATTGTCAAAATTAATGCTTATCATTGTGATTGAGAAAATTTTTTTTGGTACTCGTCGATGAAAAACAAGACAAAAAGTGTTTTCGTGTTTCTTTCAGCTTTGTATTTTTTGTTTTTTTTTGTATAGGATTTGTATAGGAATAGAAATCGCAAAACATAATGATGAATTTTCATTTAATAGCCACAGATTGATGTAATAGTACCAAGAAGATTGTTCAATTGTCTCAGATTTGGAGATAATTATTTATCGATTGTTGTGAAAAGCGGTTTTTTCCATATCAAATTGAAAGTCAGAGAACTGAGAAGGGAGTATTTTTAGAGGATAGGTTGGAAAGAGTAATTTGATTTTGATTTATGTTTGTCGAGATTTTTATTGCTGATTAAACGATAAATTTCAGTGGCAAATGAAAAGTCGGTTCGTAAACATTTAATAATCGATTTTCTATTAGGTTTTGTTGTCGAGCAATCGGGTAATGTGAAATCCAAAGAATCCAAAGGTATTCATATTAAATGTATTTTCCGCAATTGGTCACAGCTATACAAAGTGCTTATATTTATATTTAACCTTTGTCCTTTTTCATTTTACTTTTACGTTTTTATACTTTTAATTTTGCTTAATTTATGACTATAATTACATTTATTAAAAAACAACCTATTTGGTAATTACAAGTTGCGAAAAATTGATTTAACGAAAAATCCTTATTAATTACTATAAAATTAATTGAAGACAAATGAGATTTATTAATCTAATGAAATAATAAACAAATTAAATTGATATAATAAACGTTATTTTTTACTATAAAAGACGCCATAAATATCTTGGCTTGACTATTCTATCATTCGAATCACACTTGACGTTGAGGAAAAGTAACTTGATAATTTGCCAAGAACGAATTGCTTTGAATTAAGAAATGCGTGGTTTCTTTGAATTTAATCGCGTGATGTGATTTATGGTTTTTATTGAGTGTAATGATAATTTGCGAGTAAATTTAACACTGCGTTGCATCTTTCCGGGAAATCGAATTTCCATATAGTAAATTTTTCTTCTGCTAATTTTAAAATAAAAATGAAAGTTTCAGTATGCTTTTTATTTTCATTGCAACATAAGTAAGTGGATATTTTGTAGAGATACAATTCAACAATTCTTGGTAAACATCATTCATTAAAATTTGCAAAATAAACTATTTGAACAAGTTGCCGACTGCAAAATGCAACTTTTTAATTTATCATAATAATGGGAATAAATGCAATTTTTAAATTCATTTTATACAATGTAATCTCTGAAAAATAGCACATATTATTATTATATGTAGAATCGATATTAAACTCTTGAATATACCAATTACAATAATTGAAAGACCTTGCATTGAACGATCAAATGTTTTTGTCAACCAGAAAGAATGCATGTAAAATTAGCGATGTGGGGCGACCTTCTGGACTCCTACAGGGAGCCGCAAGTAACCATAAAATCGCGCGATGAACGATAGTGCAATATGAGCTTAATGGTATTAGTGGATGTATATGAAAGCGTATTCCACATGTCGGCGCAGTTTTACGGTTCTGCAGTTCATGCGAGTGCGCTTCAACAGCCATCGTAATGTTATGCTACGATGCGGGCGCAACTGCGTTTTATGAGTCGGCAAACTCCCAAAAGACAAAGACCAAAAACAAAAAAAAACACATTTTTTTGGAATTTTTTCCGCTTTTCCATTTCGTTCACTTGTTGTGCACAAAACGAAAAGTACAAGAAAAAAGTTTTGGTTGTAAAATTGTGGACTTTACAGTTAACCTTGATTTACTTTTTGTTTTTCCATTCTAGAACATTTTCACATTTACGATGGTTATATAATGATAAACAAACGATTTATTAGACTTAATATCTTACCTTGGCAATCGACCGAGGTAGAGGAAAAACGGCGCCAGTTCTCTCGCAGAAAGGGCGCCAGTTCGACTTGGGTCACTTTTATACTCTAGTATCAACCTGCCCCGAACATCGCAGTAACCTGAAATCAGTATTAATTATATTATTAGATTAATTCATGCTTTTATTGCATCAGCTATATTTAAAATCTAAATTATACTTGTAATTCTCTATAAAACAGCATCCAATTATTATTTAACAGCCTATTATTAAAATATTATTATTTTTAATAGTAACTACATTTTTTATTTTTTTTAATAAAATAAAAGTAAGAAAAATTTAAATATTGTACAAATAGAGTATTAATATGAATAATTGAGTAATTCTAGATTTATTAATATAAATATTCATTCTAGATCAGTTTTGAATTTGTTACTTTCATTTTCTACATTTGTAAACAAAATAAATTTTAATATAAAATGTACATATTAAAATTCGTTATACAGCACTAAATTTATATAATTAATTACAATACTAAAAACAATTTATAAATCTTTTTTCAATATTTCATTTCAACCAATTAAAAATCTTTACATTTGCATTTTTACATTTGCAAATAAAAGTATAAGATAGCAATTATGTTATTAATCAAGTCGTCTTAAAACTCATTTTATTAGAAAATGTATTTAAAACTGTAAAAACATATGTTACAGTTATGTAAATAGATTAAGAGCAGTCGCAAAAAATTATGCGGTTCCAAAAAAAGGTTTACATATTTATTCATCATTAATTAGTACGACAACATCATGCAAATTGTGTTCAGTCCACTTCCTCGAATGAAGAACAAAAAAATTTAATTAATTTTTGCATAATAAACTGTTATTATGTCATACGCCATTTATCAGATTTGTATATAATTTAGAAGAAAGTAATTTTATCGGCTAATATAATTAAAATCATTTTCCCCAGCTGTGAATCGAATTCCTTCGATAAGTGCAAAAAATGTACCATTTATCATAAATTGTATTTTTTTAAATGCCACGCGCCGCGTGCTTTTATCCAGGCTCATAAAGTTCATGTTGCACAAATCCCTAGCAATTCCTTACAAGATGATAATTCATACGAGCATTAAGTTAGCGAGGCAATTACGGTGGCAACGCGACGATGTCTTGTCGGTTAATCGTTCCATCCAGCCTGTCTTTTCGACTCAATAAGAGGTGACACGTTTCGCTCATTTTTTTCTTTTCTTATTTTCACTTTTAACACAATTAAACTGTCTAGATTTATTACTCACATTTTAATGCGATACTTTAGAAAAAATAGGTTAAGAATAAATTATATTTACAAATAATTTATTTTAAAAAATAATAAATTTTGCAGTATTTTTCAATAAAGAATTCTGGTATTACTGTTAAACTTTAATTTAATTTAACAAACACTTGGCATTCTTGTAAATCACTTATTTATAGTTTGACATAAATTTGCGAGGTTTTCACACTTTAACCTATACTTCTTTCTCAAAAATAAAAAATGTATTTCTTTAAACGTTCAAAGAATATCAGCTACTTGACGTTTGAGAGAGTCTCAATTCTCACACGGTTAACTTGCCCAAAATATAAATTTCAATAGATGAAAAAAAGCTTCTTCAAGATTTCGTAATGGACACAAAATATTTAACAAGCCGACTTTGACTCTCTTTTTCATGGCTTTCTCATTAAGTGCCATGTAATTTGCCAACTACCGAGACTTTTATATCTTTTATATTGGCTGCACAAAAATTAGGAAGAAAAACAAAAAGCCAGACTGCGCTACTTTTATTACTAAACTCAGACTGCAAATTATACCATATGTTGTATACAATTTTGAATAGTTCATAAATTTCAATGTTACCGCCAACACGAAATTCGCCACGCCGAGTGGCTGCAGAGAATAAACGAATAGGGGGTATGAGAATGAAATAAAATTTGCAAGACGAACTTTTACGTACAGTGAGAGGTGGATCGTAAGAGGTCATTTAAGATTCGACTTGCGTAACATTGAGTTGCTCACGCATCTGTTGTTACGTTAATCGAAGTGCATGCATAGTACTTTGTAGCGGGACCAGTTGACTTTTTTGTTAAACAACAGACTTAGTAGATCGAATTACTACAACGCAATTCGTGTTGAGAAAGTGGATACTTCTAATAAACCAATACGTTAACAGTAGAATATAATAAATTTGTAATCAAATACATCGATATGTTTACAGGATTGAAAAAAGGGGAAGTAAAATAATCGAGAGTAGTTTGAACTTTAAAGTTCATAAAACTCGTTAATTGATTCATTCGGTTAATAATTAAAAAACAAAATTGAATTGAAATTTAATTGATTCGAACTAATTCGAACAAGTTGCAATGTCTCAGTCTTCATTGTACTGTAATTAATCAGAAATTAAGTTAACTGAAATGTAGAGTTGATTGAATATAAAAATGGAGTTCTTTAATAATGCTTACAATTCAAGTCCAATAATGCTGGATTAAATGAATTAAGATCGTGTTACAGATGTGATTGGTTTTGTTTCAACATGCAACGTTTAACAGAAATATTGAACAAACACGTTTATTTTCAAGTTTGATTGATTACCCCGTGCGGATTAAACCGTCATTTTAATTAAGCTTCTTTCAATATATATCTAATCAAGCGCGATAGAAATTTGGATCTATTTAGATGAGATAAAATCTGAACAACCGGATTCGAAGTCGCAGTAGGTCAATTTTGATAAGACTTAATAAAAGTTTATAACAACATAAACGACAGGTTTATTTTCTAGCTGAATAAGACTTGAAATATTTTCTCAGCTATTGCATTATTTGCATGCACAAACGATGATTAATTAAAGAAATAAAATAACTAAATCTTAATCATGTGAAATAGAATAACAGAATTCCGATACCAAATCACATACAAACGTAATCCCTCGTCTAATTAATAAACATATTATGACAAATGATTGGACGGTATCGCGGGAATTGCAAGTAATTATTGTGTTCGATTTATAATCCATATCGTGATCTTCCATCGAAAATATATTGGAAGCAATCTCGTCGGACTTTTGTTCTGACAATGTTCGTATAATACAGCGAAGAGAACCTTGACTCAAACTTTTTGCTATTTTATTTTGATAGACGTTGAATAATATCGCGATGATCGTCGAGTGTTTACAGTCAGGTCAATTAATTCGATCTGAAAGTAATGTTGACGCTTTAGAAAAAGGAAAAGTGTGTTATCGTCGTAATACACAAAATGAAACTTATAAGTTGCATTTGGCAAGTGAAACAAAAAAATGGGTAGCCTGTGTGATAACAAAAGAAAATGTTATCGGATTGTGGATGACAACTGTGTTATCGTCGTGTGACTATCTCGAGGCTAGTTAGCATTCCAACGGGACCAGATTCAACCTGACACCTCAACGGCGTTTTGAATAATAATCCGTGCGTCAGTGTAGCAGTTATGCACACGTGTGCATTTCGCCACATATCTGGTCTTTGTTATTCAATAATTGATGTGACTTGCACGAATAATCATTTGGTCATTTATCATCTAGTCGATGATCGTGAATAGAATTTCATATACGCGTGCAAGTTTATACTTTGCACAAACATTGTCTATAAATCTTGAACATTATATTCATTAGGATTAAATTGAGTTTGTATTATTTTCTGCGTTACAAAATATGGGAACGCGCATTTACAAACAATTAAAATGCATCAACTTGCTTTATAACATTCAAACTGATAATCATTTACTATTTTTATTATATAGATAGATGATTGGAACGATTATTGATATATTAATAAACTTCAATTGTCGAGTTTAATTATGTATTTTATTACATATCAATTCGATGGGATTTATTGGGTGTTTCTTGCATATATCCATTTGTATTCGCCGTTAGTTCAACAAATATTTACAGAGAATTTATTAGTTTTGTGCATGGTTATTTAGTGTTGAAAAGTAAATGATGATGCAATGACGAAGAATATTTATTATTTATTGTTAATGCAACATGGATGATTCCGGTATCATTCATTATTATTGATGATATCATGTTGATAGATTTGTATAAACAAGATATCGATAATTTGAATTTTGTTATTGATATACTTATGACCATCATGTGAGAATTGTTAAAAAAATATTTTTTAAAATATTTAAAAAATATATAACAATTATCCGATTTAATTTTATCGTTGAGAAATTGATTAGAAGTTTTTCAGAATATCCTTAAAAAATGACTTTACAATTTTATTTTTAATTAAAAATTTATTAAGAATCAAAGTAAATTTTAATATAGAAAATGCTTTCTTAGAATTTCATTTATTTTTAAACTTAATTTATCTTAGCTCAACGTTGAGCAATTGAATAACCATTTATTAGAACTTTGCACCTGCGCCTTAGAATGTCAGAATATTATTCACTGTCAATTCATAAATTGTAACTGTAATGCCAATTCAATAACTTATTATTATATATAAATTTTCCAGTTCAATTTTTATTTCGTAAGGTAAGCAAAAAATGTGATTATTGTTTCCATTAATCATCTAACAGAACTGCTGCAAAATTTCTTGGTTGAATCAAACTGATTTAGTTGTCTAATAACTATGACTAAACTTAGAAGCTTTGAAATGCATTTTTAATCCACTTCAAGTGAACTTGAATGAACAAAGAAAAAACTCAGCGATTTTATGGGATTCACAGAGAAGGTCATTGCTGTCGGAAATCGATAAGAATAGTTCGCGGCAGAAAGTACAGCGTTATTATGAACTCAAGACACGCGTTTCTTAACGTCGGATTGGGCGATTCCTTTGCCGTTATATTATTGTTGCCGTAGCCAGCGGCAGAAAATCGAATGTACGTGGTAAATCGTGAGAAAGATGAACGATAGGTCGATAGACACGTTGGTGCGTAACATTTTAGTTTAGTGCACTGGAATTTATTGTTGCAAGTTGCGGTTTTGTGCATATGCCTAACTGTGTAGATGGGATATGCCGTAAATCTGGCATTTCTAATTACATGCCTCGCAGGTTCTTCACAAATCTGGATGAAAACGAGACGGGATTTACGCAGCCAAAAACAGGAATGCGATAACATCGCATACTCGGTGGTCTCGAATTCCGTATTTACGACTTCAAATTATTTCGTCAGCTTACGACATTATCACTTTTAACTCTTTAAACAGACGTTTTGCTTTATCAAGCAAAATTATGTCTTCATATATATTATTACGGGTAATATTTTTAATAAATTTATTATCCAATTAAAAACATTTTACTGATGACAATACAACAGTTGTTAAAACTTTTGATTATTTTATCGATATTTTTCGTACAATAATTTTACAGAAGAGTGAAGATTATTTTGCGAATATCAGCAGATTTTTATCCCCATTTCACCGTTACCATCCCGCAGGCACATCATTAATTACCGCAGTACGATCTTTCTTGAATCCTCGCGAATTTGGCTCGCGGCAAAAGATCATATGCACGAGTGATGCGTATAATACACGTTTATGCATATGACTGACCGTTTGTATACATACGAGATAAAAAAAACAAAAGTACAAAAAATTACTGTACACAGAAAGAATGAAATTATAAGTTTTTAATTCAGATGTTTTATATAACGAGTTAATTAATTATAAATATATTTAATTTAATACACCAAACAAAAGTTCACAAAGCAAAAGAAGAATGTAACTTTAATAAAACGGCGTGTTCCAAATTTATGGCGACTCTGTCACTCGATACTTAATCATTTTGTGATAAGTGGACGTAGTACTTTTTAACTGTAAAAAGCACTTGTTTAAAAATTATGATTGTATTTCTTTATAAGGTGGCAATTTTCTGTTCAGTATATTATATACTATATTCAGAATTGAGCCAATTCAGAACGAAGGGGATATTCATGCGTCACTAATGCACTTCTCGTTCGATTACTGCGATCATGCGGGTGGCATTGTATATAAATAATGTATTATTGCCAGATTCGTACCACATACTGGGTTCCAATAATTTATTCGATAAACCTTGCGCCTTACTCAAGATGAAATTTCATTCTCGGATTTTAATTGCTAATTGATTTCAAATTTATATTAATGTTACAATTGAATTAACTTTATTGCCATTTTAAAATATTTTTCGGTAAGCGCATGTTAAGAAGCAGAAAATTGTAATGATTAAACATTATAAATATTTCAAATACATTTCTTTACAATGAAAATTGAATTGCATATTGATTTTAATACTTAATTAAATGCCAAACAAATGTTTAACATTTGTCCCTTAAAGATATATTTCTCGAAAGGAATTTGCATTCATTCTAAAGAAATATCCTTTTGCAATTTTTCTTTGAAAGTAAATGCTTTATCAGAAATGGACAATTATTATTAAAGATAACAATTAATACAATTTCAATGTAAAAAATTCGTTTTTTTGTATGTTCAAAGTATAAATAATTTTATTTATATTTTGTAGATTAAATAGATTTTTCTGATCAAAACAAGATTTCTAAATTTTACAATAGATAAATCAGAATCGAAAATATATTCTTTTATCTATAATTATATCATAAGACTCACTTTAATTGAAATCTTTATATTAAAAATAATATTGCATTTTTTGTTATTAAACAGAATATCTTAAGTGTGTGTTATTCATTTATTTTTATATTTTGATCTGTATAGTTGCTTATAACATATATTGAGTTCAATATTCGCTTGCATTTAACTTACTTAACGGTAATAGCACTTGTAGATAGTTTATACTCAGTGCATTGTCGTGGGCACCCGCATCGCACCAGTCGATAAAGTCAATCAATAAATTAGGACAAAAACAGTTATCATATTATGCTTAATCGAAATTTATATACTACAGTTCACAATAAAATTTATCCCATGAGAAACATCTTTGCATTGAAAATTATCGTGCATTACTTTTCGTGTAAAATAACTATATATAATACTTGAATTAAAAACTGAAAAAATACACATTTTCTTTACAAAAGAGTGTGGAAAATTGTGTAAAGAAAAAATATTTTGTTCTATTTTGTGATGTATTAATGTGCGTTGTTAAATTTTCTGTTAATTAAAGGAATTGAAATATACATCTTTCCAATTTCTAAAGATACTTATGTAAACTTCGACTTGATGGTAATAAATCTCTTTCTACTTTTAACAAGATCGAAACAGAATTTTTGATAATAAAATTGATTTATGTTGTAAGATGCTCGTCGACATGTGATTTTGTCAAAGATAAACATCTGAATTGTGATGTTTTACATGAATTCAACAAATAAATCAGTATAGTTAATATAAAGGTCACTCGATCAGAAATATATTTCGTCTTCCTAATATATTACTTGGAGATTTCATCAACAAAAGATCAGTTTTCAGATATAAGGATTAAAGAAAATATTAAAATAAAGTAAAAACCTATTAAAACTAAATACGTAATTAAAGAAGTAAATCGGGAAATTGATAAAAAAAAGATGAACAAAACAATGAACTAACTTTTGTAAGGCAAATTTAGTTGTTATAAAGCTTAGTGATTTTTTCGATAATTAAATGGGAGGATGATTTGTGTTAATTGGCATAATCATTGGCACGAGCAGTACCAAAGATCCAGCATAGTTCACTCATTAATCAGAAAGGCTGGGATTAACGCCTAGTGGGCAGTCTATTCGAGACTTATGTCTACGTGTCTGTGGTACATACGTCGTAGGACTTGGGATAGGGTACGATAGCTTGCTCAATCGCGTCGATTATTGATACTCAAAGAGTAACAAATTGTCGGTCGGTCACGCCGAAGAACCTAACGGAGATGCACTTACACGCTAGGATCTGGGTCGTATCCTGAATTCTGTGCGAGATACGTTTTACTCACGTGATATGGTGGAAAGAATTTTGCCTTTACAATCAAATACACATTTCGAAATACTAGATTGTCGATTTTCGTAAAAGGCGAAATTGGAATGTTTTAATCATTGATAAAACATACATCGACTATGTTTTAAATAACTGAATATATGTATTTTTAATTGTTGGCCAATCTATAATAGTCAAGAGAAATATATATATATATATATATATATATATATATATATATATATATATAGTTCGACGATAATGTTATTCAAAACTTTCTTTCACTTATCGCAAATCTGTAAACAGTTGTTCAAAGATTATAAACGATATGACGGTGACCACTAATTTAAGATGGAAACGCGACAAGCTGTCTACTCTTGTCGTTTTGTGGTGAGGCGACAAGACACGTCTAGATATCGATCTGCATTGAAAGGTTCGAGAGGAACTTCGCGCTAAGAAGATGCCGGTCAAATCAAAGAGTAGGAAAAGGAGCAACAACGTCTTTATCTACGAGCAATCGTGCTCTCTTATCTTCCCTAACTTTCTCGAAGGTGCAACTTTTTAGATCAAGAAAGATTAGTCGAGTAATTGCCAGTTTTTGTCAAATTTCGTTTAAAAAGACTTTTAGATTGGAGAAATTTTTTGTTTTACCATCGAGATAATTCGATAATGTATCAAGTTGTTATGAGTTTCTTATTAAAAGGGAAAAGCTTGACTTGTTTAGGCAATGATCATAGCTTCAATGCTAAAATTTTAATTAGACTATAGATCTAGACAAGAATATAAATTGATATACAAATCTTTATTTTTAGAAACTTTATTTGGAAAAGATTGAAATAACATTTTTTTTTTTTTAGTTTACTTTAATATTACAGATTTTTATTCATTAGAGAATTGTTATTTAAGAACAAACATTGTTTTAATATTTGGAACATTAAAATTCATTGATAGACTGTTTACGATAAATATCAATTTTCTTATAATTTTATATTGGTTAAGCAAAAAAGAAACAACCATTGATAAACCGCAAGAAGAAAGTGTTACAAACAGCGTGGGAATTATACTTTTTATCATTTTATGAACACTTGACAAAAAGGGCTAATGAAAGACTAAAAAATTAAATTCACTTTCTTACGATATAATTTATCAATTCAAATATTTCAATCAATATCAATTCAAACGATATAATTTATAATATCATTAAAAAAATTATCTACAACCATTTACAAAATTTGAAATATTATTCAATATTAATAAAATTATTTATCTTTAATATTTTATAAAAGTATGCAATATTAAATGTGTAAAAAATAATAAATTGTACAAATTGTTGCTTCGTACATTCATTTCAAACAAAATGAATTCAAATGAACGTAATAAATGTCTCATGTGTCGATCAGACATTGAAAGTTGTGTGATTGAAAATAAACCTCACTCATCAAAAGAAAAGATGACTTCAAAAAGTCGTAAAAGCGTTAAAAGTGGTGACTCGGCACAAATTTCTTCGGCCCGTTCTTCGCGTAGGATTTGATTTACGGAACATGTGAATTTTACGCGCTTTGGCACAGCCTGCATACGATGACTCTTCTGTCGGTTATTTAATAATCGAATACCGTACGCGATCGTGAAAATGTCGAGGGGGTCGTTCGCTGATTCTGTCGTAGTTTGCCAAGAGACAATGTTGTTCGTTAACGTGGTGATAACTTTTCTCGCAAGATCACTGTCACGGCTAGAGCATGCTAACGACACTGTAAATTTCCATCAGTTTTGATTTACGATTCTCACCGTCGTTGACTGAAACACCGTAAACGATTCACGAGATGTCAATGAACTTTTTTCGTTCAATTAATACCATTTAATAACGAATTGATAAAACGAAACAGAAGAAAAAAGCATATCAATCAAAACTTGTTGCTGTTAAAAAAAATTTAAGATTAATTAAAGAACAAAATTAAGCCATAATTAAATGTGAACTATTAACGTGAGCGAAAAATTAATTCACTCTAAATATGCATTCATAAACTCGACACACTCTAACATTTAATATAATTATGTAGAATGTTTTATCGTAATCCATTATTCGTGGAATTAATCTGCAAATTGCAATTGCACGCTGCCAGATTTCACTGCAATTAAAAGCAGAGTAGTAACACACATATTCAGCGAAATTACTGAACTAATTGCATGATTAAACAACTTGACATTGAGTGCGATTTGGCGAAATAAGCGAAATTTCGTAGTAACATAATATTCGAAAGTAAATTGCTAAGAATTGCATTTGATGTCGAGTGGCGTTTGACTTCGCATTAAATTAATAAAGTGAAAGAAAAAATTACATAATTAAATTGTTAATTACATTTTAATATAACCCCTTTTCTGCGTTACTTTACGTTAAGTAATAATAAAATTATAAAACTAAGTGTAAGAGAAAAAAAAACATTAAAAATGGCAGAATATAAAAACATAAAATAATAAAATATATTTCAACGTACGATATGCATCATGCAAAACTTTTTATGGCTTGATTCGCGATAAAAATGAGTCAGAAACAAATTGGCGTGCACGCACAAAAAAGTGTGACGATATGAGGGCGTGTGAACGAAGATTGCGGACTTGAAATTCGTAGGCGTGTCTTGGCTTCCGCATAGTCTTCCTTGATCTCCCGGTGTATTATCCAGGCGGCTCGCGTAAACAATTCTGCTACTACGTTGTTGGGTATCGCTCGCATATATGCACTCGCATGTTCATGTAGGTGGCCGCGCGTGTAATATATCTACGTGCGACTACATTCGTCCCAGTACCTAAGCACCTTGATTCTCTGAAATTCCGCACGAGTGCTCCGGACCATTTACCGGCTGATTTACAAGTCGCTTTATCGTTGATTCTTATGCGTCGTTATTCGCACCGCGAAGAGAATTACGCGCTAGAAATGCTGGTGTGAATCAGTCGAAGGAAAAAGTCTGAGTCGCTGTAATGATTTGAATTTATACGCAACAGCGTATTCCTTTTTCCCGCCGCGAATTTTATACTTGCAATGAATATATTAATGGCGCTTACATATTACCGTTAGGTAACTTTGTGATTTCGAGATTAAATATGATTTATTTAACAAAATAATTTATGTTGTTTATTTCGATGGGTCTGTACTTCGTATTGAATAAAATTGTATCTTTGACAATTATATCTCGGAGAAAAATATTTCGTTGTTGTAACGAAAATGTCTCATTATGGTAACTTTTTGATTTTCGTTGAGTTACGTTAATAAAGCAAAAATTGTTTATTTTATTATGAATGAATTTATACTTTTTAAATTAAAATAATACAAAATTAAACTTTTTTATTCACTATAATCAAATATGTAATAATTTTTATATCTTTTTGTTTTCTGTTTTTTACAATTCATATAACCTTTATATTTATTTATAACGAATTTCCAGTTGTTTCGATAACCAATTAAATTGATACTACAAATAAGAAAATGTCGTTGTCATAACGAAAACTTATGTGAATTAGTTTTCGTTAATACTCTCATTTTCTAGAATCTATATGATTTTGAAATCTTCTACGACAAAATTGATTTCATGCTTTTTTTATCGAAATATTTGAAACTTGTTATGTGTTATTCATAATATAATTAAAAAGTCACGTTAATTATAAAAGAATTTTAATCTAACAATTATGTTAATGTACTTGAAAAAATAAACTTACCAGGAAGTGTTAATCCACAATCTAAGACCCGATCAGGAATTTCATGCAAAGTTCGAGGAATAGTAACTTCGTCGTTCCTCTTTTTCGCACCTAAAACAAGAAAGAAAGGATTCAATTTCAGCACTTCAACAGCGGGAACCGACAGTTTGTACAATATTGACTAAGCGACACGTGCTGTTTCTTAATTCGTAACTCAATCCCAATAATGGGACTTTCCCAGCTGTGCAAATTGAAATATTTCTATCTCCCTCTGTTATTTTTATCTGCATATTAAGTGACATGCATTTACAATACATGTTACTTGACAAATCCGAATATGCACGTGTATAGGTTTAAACAAAAGACACACATTGTGGGAAAATGAAACATTTCTTATGCTATTTACTTTCTAACTTTATTTTACTTAAAATCATAAATTTGCAAATAAAATATTTAGCGTTTGTATTTATTATGATACCTTTGGCAACTTAAGGAGAACTATGTAAATAAGAATATTTGTGATAGTTGCAACATGTTTACTATGTAATTAAGTGATTAATTAAATTACAGTTTATACAAGCTTAGTATTAACGGCTATTGAAAAATTCCCAAATTGGTATTTATGATATGGATTATTACAGTATATTAAATTTCCACAACGATTATAAACATAAATTGCAAAATCTTTCTTTATCAATTAGTGATGCATTCGTTACGATCTGTGTGTAATATATATACATTCACAGGATATCATAACTCTCATTACTTATAGTCATTTTGCACATAAACATGAGATCTTTCTGTTTGATCGTACAAGGGATACAACTGTATTTGCAGAAGTTTTTCATATGATTCAAATATCCTTAGGCGTGTGCAGTATTTCATGATTCTTAGTACCTCAAGTATTCTTGTCTAACAAAGTGTATTTACGTTTTTTATTACTTATAGTATTTCACCTCTTGAATATCAAGAAAAAAAATTTTATTCTTAATCATTTTTGTTTCATTAATTTTTTTCGCTATTATTTCTACGTAAGTAATACAAAATTTGTCATGTAATTTATTTCTCATGTGACATATGAAAGTCCCGTGACATCAAAATCTCAAACTTTTGAATTGCTAAATAATCTTAATTGAAAGGAATGTACGATTTCGCACCTTCGAAATTCTTCTAAATCCATGTGCAAACATCGAAAAACACAACTATCGAACATAATTCCATTTGCATAACACAAACAGATACAACCAACAACTACTTTCCACGCTATACGATTCTTAATAAGAAAATATAAACTAGGGAATGAGAGATTGAAGTTACATTAATGTCATTTCTTCAAAAAAGTGCTGTGATATTGCTTTCATAAGTATATGAATTTAAGTTTCGATGAAACTTCACTTTCGCAACGAACAATTGGTGCTTGAGATTTAAGATGATTTCAGTGCAGGATAATAAGCGAAGCGAAAGCAAAATAAATTTTCGTGTGTATGCGTGAAATTATTGATTCTTGCTAATGTCTGAAATCGTTCCACTTCATTTTTCTTTCGTCTTAAAGACGCTTTCAAAACCGGCATGTGTCACTTTTTTCAGTCATTTCATTCATTCTTTAATCGTTTCAACTTCACTGATGATGGTTCTCGTATTCTCCACGCGTCAAACGGTCTAAGATATTAATATGATAACCTCTAGTGTGGTTAAATTGAGACGTGTGAACTTGAAATAAAGTTATTTTAGTGAAAGCTTGCAAAATTGTGGAAGCTCGGAGTCGCGACCAGCCAGATATATGTTGATCCAAGACGAATTCATCTTAATTACGTTCTCTCGGAATTCACGCGAAGCTGGTTTATCGACGAAACTTAACACCAGCAACCGGTTCGCAAACCAAGATTAACTCCTAAGTAGCTATTTTGCTTGTTAACTTTGTAACCTTGCGATGCATGAAAATAATACACAATAAGTTTCATTTATAAATGTGTATGATTAATTGAACACTGACGATAAAACAAGTGGTAATTGAAAAGAAGTTAAATAAGCAAAAATAGAGAAGTAAAGATACTTGAAGTACCAAATAAAAGTCACAAAATGTCAGTGTAATTAATATTACATATTCAAAAGTACCCAGATGTTAATAAAACAGTGAAAAAAAGCGGCAAAGTCTTGATCTCATTTTTCTTATGTCGTTGGCAAGCGAAAAGATATGAATCAAATTTCTTGTTAAGGTAAAACTTGAGATGGCACCACGCGTTCGCAAAAACTTGTAGGCGTTTGTAATTGAAAATTGCTTTACGAGCGCTCGGTGGCTCGAATATCTCGTGAAACTGCGGGATCGCGACGTAACGACTCGTTTCTTTTCGGCGAGAGCGCGTTCAAAAACAAGCCTGTAAGGAGAAAATATGCACTTAAGATAACAGTTCTTTCTTTGAGCTTTAGCGAATGAGAAAGAAGACATGCAATTTGAGAATATTGACCTTAGCTACTACACTTCATTGCTTAACAAACGTGAATTCAATTCAAAAACAAGCGAGGAAATTAGCATAAATTACTCGTTTGTTTAGTCCGAGAGTTTTTTAAGTACCTATTGGAGCGTTAATTATTTGAATGGCACTCTATTGCCAAGTAGATAGCTTTTGCCACTTTTCCTGTTTTAACTTTTATGAAAAAAAAAGAATTAATTAGATAAGATAATTTATCGTAGATATATTCACACCAAAAACAAAATACTTCAATGAAATTTCGATTTTCACTAAAATAACTCAATCTTTATATAAAACTGTACATTCTATGCAAATATCTGTCAAACTTTTAATTTCTTTCAAGTTTATTCCTCACTTACTTTTTTACGATGTATATATAAATAATATTAACACCCACTCAGACAATGTTCTAAATGTGTTGCAATATGTAACCAAAAATAGCTTATAGTTCTCAGAAGCTAAATGAATGCCTAAAATGACTGAGGGATTCCACATTAGCAGGCCATAACGTTAAATCAACAAACGCCTTACGGTAAATTGCAAAGAGTCTCACGTAAAATTAATGCAATTATCACATAAACATTATAATATAGACGCTTTAATTACAATCATTTCCGTATTTACGTGAACGACGTCGACGTAATTTTTCCGCGCGTTTAACGAAGCTCATTACTCATTGTAGCGAATCGTTCTCGATCACGCGATATTCAGTTCAACCATCCAACCCTTTGCTCATCGTCGTTTTGATATTCGAGGCGCAGTCATTTTGAATGTTTGATGCGATATTATGACATAGAATATAGAGACGAAGCAAAAAGCCATTCAACTAAAACAACAACAACAAAAAACAGTCAGTATATACGTTTCATTAAAAGTTACGACGTCACAAAATGTGACGCTGGAACGTATATGACATTAATTTCGACTGCAATTACTTGGAAAAAATAATGTTTCCTCATCTGTATAACGGCCGACGTCGGGTGTCGATATAAACGATTGCGCTCGTTTTGATGGTTTCGTGTTTGGATTAATTTTATGAAGCGATTAATGCAAGGATGCATATTTCGGCAAATTGAAAGTTTTGCACGTATTATGCTGTTTAAAAATGATGGTATGATGTTTTAACTAATGTAATTTAGGTGTAGCGTACTTTATTACAGTCATTTATGTATTATAGTAATAACGACAGAAAGAAAGATATAAGGATCGAGATAGAACAAGAATCGGGATGAGAAGCGAGCTCATTAAGCCCGAGATCAAATTATAATAGCAGACGCCAATTCGACGTTGAATTACGAGATGATCTTAAACATTTGTATCACCTTTTCGGATCAAATTGCCACCTGCTAACGTGATCACTTTTTAAAAAGATTTGTGGATAAAAATGGATTCAAATTTTTAATCTGCACCATTTATTATGTTGCTTTGCCAACATTGGCTAAAAAGTCTGATGTTTCAATCGCAATATATAAAAATATGCTGGCCTAAAAATAAGAGAAGTACAAAATTTAAATATGACGAAAAAATGCTTGATAAAACTTCTTTTGGGGAATTAAAAGAAACAAAACAAAGTGTATTTCTATAAATGGCAATATTCAATTATCACGCCAGGCCGTTTTGACCTACTGAGAAAAGGCTTTTTTAATGGAATGTTTAAAAGGGACATTAAAAATTAATGTGACAACCGAATTTTTATATGCGGGTTAATGATAATGTAATCTTTCTTGAGTTAAGTTATGCAGACCTTAAATTTCTTGGAAATGAAGTAAACATGGTAAAAGAAGTATCTTGATGAATCGTATGAGCTTATGATTTTATTTTAACTAATTAATTTTTCAAATAAGAAACAAATAACTTGCAGAAATCTCGCAAATAATTTTTGTGAAGTAGGAATGCAACGTAAAAACTGGATACTCTACTATATCAAGCCCATGTTATCTTAATCGTAGAATATATTAGTATCTTGAAGTTGTGATGTAATCTCTTACAATTACTGTAATTAGAAAATAAAAGGGTATATCTCCCTTAGTAATTTTGAAGCAGAATAACTCATTTAAAATTGTAATGATTAAAAATCTGATAAATGTAAATTTCATTGAAATCTGTATAAAATCCGCAGGACGTCTTTGGATACTTGAATTATATTAATTTCTGAATAATCTTGTAGGAATTAAAACAAAAATGATTAAAAAAATTTTCATTCAGAAATTAAATCAGTGAAAATTGAATTTACAACGAAACTATGCAACACTTTTTATTTTGCATTTTTGCATTCAGCATCATAATACATGGTAAAAATAAAAAGATAATCACGTGCATATTCCAATAGGTCCGGTTTACAGTACAATTCAATACGATGATTCTGGTTTTGTATTCGCACGTATTGTGCAAAAAGTACGAAAAAACAGGCGAAGAAAGTTCGAATCAAACAATTTTGACTTTCTACTTCTGCGAGAGATTTACGAGAATAGCCGCGTCATATTGTTTTTGCATCGATACGAGCATTGTCACGCGTCGAATTATCATTGACTTAGCGCAAGAAAAGAAATACGGGGTCTACATTTGTATTCGACGTTGGCACTAATGAGTTCTGGGTGGTCTCATTTGGCAACGAGGCGTCGCACTGTCTTCCGGCCGACTGGCACAGTTCCCTCACGTCGAGGAAAGCTCATTCTCGGCGTGGCTCAGTTGATGCAAAAGGTTGCCGACCTTCTTCGACCGATCGCATTTTTTTCTCCCCGACAATTTAAGGAAATTATGAATGAATTACGAGCGTTCTTGTTGTCGAGGAGACATTTCGTAAAGAAATTTAATCTCCAATTTGTAGCAACAACTACGCACAAAAAAGTTGTAGCCACGTCTAATTGACGCTGTCTCGATTGCGAATCATCATTACGATCAATTAAAACACACTAATGAAATCATTTAATTGAATAACTTTGTTAGGTTTAGAAGTCTAATCACAATAGAATGTGTATCCAAGCGCTTTTTCCGATCAAACTGGATCAATAGAAAACAAATTGGTTGTGGATATTTTTTGTTGCTGCTATATCAGTCCTTATCCGCATTGCAGAAAAATAAATTAAACACTTAAATGGAATGGAATGGAATTTACAAAGTGCGCGGCGAAAAGGTGAAACGATGCGTCGATGCGACGAATTGAGACTGCAAGATTGTCGCTATTAACGCGCAATATCTTCCCATCAGATCCAGTTTACGTAGAAGAGAGTAGTTCCGCAATTAGTGTTCATTCAATGGCCTTGGCTTAATCAATCACAAAATTTTATTTGATTGAGATATGAACGCATCCTTTGGCAGTAAATTAAATCAACGCGAAAATCTATTCAACTGAAGTTGAATATACACTTCTTTCGAACATTTGCACGTGATTAATCATCCTGTTGCGAGAAATCAACTCATTTAATTTAGTACTGATTAAGATAATTGACAACGCGAGATTTATTAGTTTTGATTGTTATTAGACGTTTGTTGGATTAGGTTTGAGTTGGATTATTTGAAGAATGCGTGCCAAAAAGTGTTGCTCTGCGTCACAGAGTAATTGATTTCAAGGTATGATACTTTGAAAACGATGCAGACCAAAGCGCAGCCGATCGCTTTCGATCTGCTCGACTTGTATTGAAATATTAATGCGTGCTCTGTGTGAAATCAGTAATAGGGTAGGATAACCAGATTAACTGATAATTTCTTTCTACACAATTTATAGAAGAACTCATCTTCAGATAACAATGTTGTAATTTTAACGTGAAATTTACTTTTTATCAACCCAGATCATTTCTGCTACAAATTGAGATAACGCATACAGTGTTGACTAATAACCGGTTTTGATGATAGATAAAAAAATTGACGTATGAATATAGACAGGATATTTACATAGACTTAATTATTTGTCACAATTAAAAGCCATATATATATATATGAAAATTTTTTCTGCTTTATTCAAATAAACGATTTTATCGCACGTTGAAAAAAATGAGATTTTATGTTCATGTAAATGAAAAGCAGAGCAATACTTTCCTGTGCAGAAATAAAGCAAAATTCAAACTTCCTTTCCTTAGGCGCAAATTGTCGACGTGTGGGAATTTTGATATTTTTTCTCGCGCATTAAAATGTAAATGATTTCATGCAAGAAAAAGAATCATTGTAACAATAAGATGTACAATACAGGTATAATTTTAGCATTTAATTGACGTTATAGTAAATGCCTTTAAAAGTACCATTTGATACAATTTAATCGTTAAATCGAACATTAAATTATATTTAAATAAATGTAATTTAAATATGACTTAATCGTAAAATCAACAACCATCGAACGATTTTCTTATTTAAAACAAAGTGATTAATAGTTTAATGGGTTATATTCATAACAAAGTTACAAAGTATAGTTTAGATAATAATAATTACAGTGCAAGGAACAAAATATGCACTTGACGCTAACGGCAAACAACAAGTTCTCGTTCCCATATATTAAACTTAAACTCCGTCATTTTGTTGAAATTCTACGTATAAACTGAAATCAATGAAACGATGAAAAATAGTGTGAAAAGTTGTTGCATGACGGTTTTCTAATATGTTAATTGGAGTAAATTGAATAATGATAATGATTGAATAAATGATAGCATGATAACTGTAATAAACATAAACATGGCTGTTTAGACGTTGAGTAAAACGTTCTAGAAGCCTTTCTCTGATTACCGGAAGTGTCTAACGAGCGTCGCGTTCTGAGCTTTATAACTTCGTAAATGCACAAAAACTCGTTGATGTAACGAACCGTGCAATTTTGCAACATTTATTCGGATCACCGGAGATCACAAAGCATTTCAGTGGAAAGTTGAAGCGCGTCACTTTACGCTTGATCGCGAAATCACCATTTCATTACGTACGTGAGACATCGTAATATAAGTATGATTTTACTTTTTTTTCATTTATACGTTAAAATTACATCATCGTGTATTATGTAAAATACTTTTTTAATTTTATATATTATTTTTTAATGTATATTTCATAATGACAGATGATGTATGATGTCCATGAAATGCATTTTACGCATATTTTCAGACCAAAGATATAAAATGTTTTTACATTTAAATGTTACATTTTATTGTTGGTAAAAAGATTTGATGAGTTGACATTGACATATTCATCATTTATTGCACCCTATTTTATGTTTGAATATAAATAGAACTGAAATAATAGAGAAAACCTACGGCATAAGTGTTTCCGGGTTGATTGTCAGTAAGTATGATTGAGGGTTGCTGGAGAAGGACGATCAATGAATGTAACTGAGTTGTGGTCGAGCAAAGTGGAGTATAATGTCCGATCAACCTGAGCCACTCTCGCACGCGTGGTTTCGGCGCGGGAATCGAAACGCTTTAATTCGATTAAAATGACCGTCAACAGCCGATGGGAGTCACGCTCGACAAGCACCACCATTACCAACGGAAAAGCATCGTCGGATTAGACAAACTCGTCCTTGAACATCCTCACCAATCAAGTCATTATCCCATTTGTTCGAGGCAAATAAGATCTGCCGGATAACAGCGTCGAAGAAGGTGCGCACAGCCGGAGGAATTTTACGGTCTGTCAATTGTCAATTGACCGTGAGAATCATGCATCTGCGTGCGCCGACGCTTTGAGAAACGTTTTATAAATGATGGAGATCAATGGCTAATTCGATTAATCGATTTTGTTTTACAACTTGTGAGATTACTATTAGTAGTTGTCGGTATTGTTATTTGAAAAGAGTGCATGTAAAGACTTTATAATTAAATGAGATAAAATTTTTGCTTATTTGAAAATTAAACCAATTATTTTATTAATAAATTAAACTGTCTTATACAAATATGGAATTAAAATGTAATGTATTATATAGTTGACTTTATCTTACACAAACAGGACTATATAAAATTCTCATGATTTTGCAAAAACTACATGTTGCACAATTATATTAAGGTTAATAATATTTGTTAATTGCAATTCTAATCTACAGAACAAGATCGTAAAATTATATTGTTCTTAACCAGTCGAAAAAAAAACCGGTTCGAAACAATATAATGGAGCACAAGTGTAGAAATGAGTTTTCCCAAAAGTTGTCTGCACATGCAATATCACGGGGCCATGAAATGCTAAAATGCAAACGTCGTGACATTGTTGTTCTCAGCGTGTAATCATCGGGATGTTAATTTCACTTGCGCGAAACAAAAACCGAGCTCGTGATTTTTGCAGAAAGATTGCCAAGTAAATCGAGATCCGTGTAAAGATAGGTTGTCTTTGGCTTGTCTGTGGTATGTTTCCGACTTGTCAGATGGTTGGAAAACGAATGTGCAAATAAATCGCGGTGCCGTGTGCCCTCGTCACGCGATGTGTTGCACGTGGACATGTGCCATCAAAGAGAATGTTGACCCCCAACAAAGAACAACACCAAGCGTCGAGACGAGCGAGGGCGGCAAACACTGCCAAGGAACCGCCAATCTTCAGGGTGTGGCACGTATCTTCACGTGGGTGTGCCGTGACTCGTTGCCTTTGATGCGAGGAAAATGGATTACTTTCGTCGGAATTGTAAAAAGAATCAAACAAACAGACACAGTCGTTGCTTCGATCGCAATTCCCATCAAACATGTTTCTTCACTACCAAACAATACTCTTCATCTTCACTACCAAAACAATATTATTCTATTATTATATGTTTATTGTAACTTTTATTTGTTTAAAACAAGTTTTCTTGTTTGTATCATTTTTATTATAGTATTTACTAACTGTTCTTTTCATTTTTATTTTTTATTTCATTCCTGTCTTTTGTGTATTAAATATGTATATATCCAAAAAATTAATTTATTCATTATTTACCATATGAGATGATATATTTCGTTAGTGTATCACTTGTTCTATTCATGATTAACATATTCTTGGAAACATAACTCTCGAAACCAAAATTTGTTCGTTTTTATGTTTTGTATATACAGTTTTAACTTCATGCAACAAAATCATCGCATAATATTATAGGTGAACCTGTGATCATATAGTTGCATTTCATGTTGTCTCGATTGCCGTTTTTACATAGTAGATGACTTTCCATGCTAAAGCCTAATTGTAACGAACGAGTATGCTAATTTATGATGCATTTGCGTGTCACGCTATCGTTTGTTCAATGCAGATGAGTCACTTAAGCGAGCTTTGGACCAAGCCGCATTCAAGAAAAAATATTTTGGAAAACCTATAAGTAATAATGATATATCAATTACACCTCGCTCTTGTACCATGTTGTTTTTAATTGAAAACATGTGAATATTAATTATGACAAAGAATTACATGCGACTTATATGTTACTAAGAATAGATTAAATTATGCTTTTCGAGTACTCTTATAATTAAAAATTTGTATAAGAAGAAATAAATATTATATTGTTAAAATTGTTTTTTTCTTCGAAGTTATTTCTTGCAACAACTACTTCAACAAATATTTGTAAAGATATATTTCTAAATTAACAGATAAGACTCTTTCCACGAATACATTATCATATTCGTTCCAACACGAAATGAGAATGTTTATAAATTCAATCGAATAAAATTTAATTTGTAATTAATATAAATCTTGAAAACAATACATTTACGAAATAATAGAAGCAACTGTTAAAGTTTACTAGCTCAATAATTAATATTGTTTTGAATGTTTAATTATTATGTATCGTTGTTAAAATTTATTATATTTTGTGTAATAAAAAAATAATTCATTTTGAAGCAGTCTCATAAAATATGGATTTAAACAGAACATAAGTATCTTTATTATTCAACATGCAGCAAGAACAAAATTCCATTGAATTTCGATGTTCAGTGACTTCATTCACAGAGTTCATTCATAGAACACGCTGTTGATCAGCTCCGTCTGCCCACTCGTATTACGCACGGATATGTGCCGCGAGAAATGCGATAGCCCACGCGAACGATAAAGTCATCGGTCGGTAACAGTTCCAGCGGTTTTACGAGTCGGGAATGCGATGCCGAAGACCGTTTGAATCGTAATTCTCGGCTTCTTGCTCGAATTCCATCGCTCGCATAATCGCGCGGCTTTGTATAATGCCACTTGGCATGCATAACGTACGTCGCAAAAACCTATTTACGAACACAATTCGTCCGTTTGTTGAACTTTTCTAACTTCCATTAGCACTTGTGCACTAATGCGCCATTGCACGATTTTGTCGCCACAAAATGCAACCTGAAAGACCGCTTAGTCGCACAATCATTTCCGCTGCATTTCCTTTCCTTTCTTTTCTTTCCTTTTTTATTCTTAACGGACTCAATTTCATATCAGTTCTAAGAATTTATGAACCCACAAGTCTGCCATAGACTTATCAATGAATTTATATATTGAGGCTTTGCAGAAAAAGAAATAATTATGACGGCAGACGTTTGTTTTGCAATCAGTGTTAACAAAGTTCACGGAGTAATTATGCTGTAAGACGATTAGATAATTGTGGAATGAGTAACGAAACATCATCTGCAAAGTAATAGCTTTTGTGCGATAATATTGCGTTTCATTGTTCTGAGAATTGTTTAGGAAATTGAGATCCAATGTTAGTGGAATCATTTCAATGCGCAGATAATAAGATGAATGAGAATACGGTACGATTCCATTGTAATTAATCACTATTTAATTATTATTACGTGGAAAAATAATTCGACTTTAATCAAACAAAATTATCCAAAAATTTTAATAAGAACTCTTTCACAGTTAGCATATGTATCCTATTAATGAGTATTTCTTACACTTTCAGTTACAATTATTTCAATTTTCTTCCAGTTGGTTAATTACTAAATTTAATTAATCAATTATTCTATCGCAAAATAATGTACACATAGGGAAATTTTTTGGAATAATTACTATAGTTTACAGCAACGAGGACACATCAAGCATATTTTTTAATTTATTCCTGCAACTATGGGAAAATTACTTCAATAAACTAACGGATACTTTTGAGGTTCTTAAAGTAAGTAATAGAATATACGTTACATTTTTAAACTATAGTAATTATTCCAAAAAATTTCCCTGTGTGTAATTATACTTTAAATAAAAAAGAAAACAGCTTATCGACATTTGTCATCATTTTGTTATATAAATTCTATATACGTACGTCTAGAAAAAAATTGTTCCATTTACTTGATACTTTCCACGACATTCATCAAAATGAAAATGAATAAAAAGAAATAACTCACCAAATGCCATTCTGACTTCTTCCTCGTCATCGCTGTCAATATGCTTGATGCCTGGAACTTCGAAACTTCGCGCAGCTTCTTCGAGTTTGGCATCCGAGTTTGAAAGACAAGCGCAAGATTCCGCGCCGCATTCACAGCTTTCTCCCGCACATTTGCAACCAAGTAAGGGATCGTCGGTATCAATGTTTCTGCACGCGATGCAGGGGAAGGTGAGGTCGTCAAGCGATACACGTTCAATTTTGCGCTCGACGGTGACGAGGAGCGTGCCGATGTAGGCCGGCAGCTCGTCGTCTGTCACTTGATCGGGATGCGGCACGACTTCTGACCTGTCCGTCGACGTTTCACGCGAGTTTCCCGTCACTTCACACACAACGTTCTCAAGAGATGCCGGACTCTTTAAATCTTCCGCTACCAGTACTTTACATCTGGTGTCACACCTATATTAATGAACAAATTAATATACCAATTTTTTTAAATATTGTATAATAAAATTACGATTAAACAAAAACGAGTAGTTTAATGATGCATTCATGTATAATAATTTAATGCAAATATTTTGTAAAACATAATTCTAGTAATGATGATTTAATGATTAAAAAAAAGGCAAAAGTTAAATGATTGAAAAAATATAATTGGACCACCTCGTACATATAAATATGCATATATAACTGTATCGAAATATGCATATGCATATTTGAAGCATAAAATTACCTCGCAGCTTCCTTCCACTTCTCCATGGTCGTCGGTGACGCGACGTTTTTTACTTGTCTGTCGTTCTCTTCCTCTTCCTCTTTGTTGTGTTCGTTTTCAAGACTAGACTTCTTGGAGCACCGACTGGTGCTGGTTGATCTGCGCTCCTCGCACTTAGATTCTGCGCGTTTCCACGCGTCCGAAACACTGGACGAAGATCGGGACTTAACGACGAATCGGCTCTTATACTTGGACTCGTCTTCCGGCGTCTCCGAATTGCGAAGACCTTGTAATCGCTCGGATGATTTGCTCTCGTGGCGATGTTCGCGTTGGAATTTGTCGTGGCTGTTATCGCGCGACCTCGCACTGTGCGGTTCCTCCCGAGACCTGCGACGACGACGCCACTTGAAGTTTCCTGATGTGTCGCTGTGGGGATTCGACGACGAGGACGTGGACGGTACCTTGTAGGACGAGTCCCGCCAGTCCATCAACTCGTCCTCCCGATCCCAACCGAGAAACCCTACGGTCCGCATCGACGAAGCTCGCCACACAAGGGCGACCTGCATTTCAATATTATTATTTGTTATTATTAATATATAAATTGTAAAAAAATATAATTTGTTTGAGTAGAATATAAGTAAAACTTAAAAATATTAAAAATAAAATTATTATTATGTACAGGAGAAACCTTATTTTGTTTTGTTGTTTTAAATAAATATTGGTCGTTTTAACAAATTATTTTTTTTGCTTGAATATATAAATAGATAATTATTGATAAATCAAATAATAATTTAAAAGCACTGCTATGTAACCACTTGACGCACTTAATTAACCTAATGATAAAACAGTTTAGTAATTATAACAGTAAACGAAAATAAAAAAAAAAATAATTTATCTACAAATGACACGCGGATCTTCAAGGGTGGTACCTTTTTATATAATTCTTTATTTCTAAGTTCCAGCTACATCACCGTAAAGATAAGACTCCCTACGAAGACGGTGCAATAACTCGTTATATTGCAAAATATAAACAAGCCTATTTATAAATTAAGTAATACCGCTGCAAGAAGATGAAGTAATATCATCATGTTATATGCGAATGTTAAATTTTTGATTTTCAGCGATTCAACGCAAATGATCAGTTTTATTATATGAATAAAAAAAGAGGATCTACTTCGTTCGCGCGATTTTTCAATTCCGCATCGCAAATAGCATATTTATGTATTTATTTTACTGCTCTTTAAAGTACGATTGGTTACTTTAATTATACGGGTGTTGAAATTGTTTGTAAATCACGTTATAATATCGGGGAAAAAGGTGAAGCAATGTGTTATTGGTCCCCGGTGTATTGCATACAGTGTGCATTTTATTTCTCTATTTTGCATGCAAACTTATGAAAAGAAATGTTTAAGTTATAATGAGTCATAAATAGTCGCGATTTGCATTCAATTGATAAAAAAGGCAAATTCTTTTCTGATTGCATGGCTTGAAAAAACAACGACGAACAATTAACCCTGATTAGACGCAGGTATTAAAAATCAGCAAAATAAATATTTTCGTTTTATATTTATTGAAAAACAACATGTGCTTATTAAATGCTGAGTCATGTTTGATTTGCAAAAGCTGTATAATATGCTATTAGATTATAAATGTGGGAACTTATAAATAAAACATTTATTTGAGCGGTAATTGATACATTCTATTATGTGCCACTAAAAAAGCCAAATAATGAAATTATACCATGAAAGGATAAATCAACTCACGTCAATTACTTTGCCGATAAAAGTTCACATACCATGAACGAAATATAAACATTTGCGCGCAAGTAACACGAGTCGATTGACCTTAATACCTCAAACATTGATATATTTTTATATGGAATTGATCTTTTCGATATTTTATTTGGCATTGGAACTCTTGCTCGATTGGTATCTTTGATCATTATAACATTAATCGACGAATGAAAATAATTGCAAAGTGCCTTGCATCATTTGCAAGTTAAACTGGGCGTTTAATCTTGGACCTCCCAGAAAATAAGCCTCGGGGCTTTTGAGATGCATCTTCTTGATACACATTTTCTTTTCCTTTCGGACTAGAGAAATTCTCAACTTGGGATAAGTCAAAGAAATTACATCGTTATATATAAATGTATTTGTAATTTCACAAATACATTTATATAAAAACAAAAAAAGGCGAATGAAGAAAATATTATAGTAAATTACAATTATTACATCGTTGCAATTACATTTATGACGTATTTATATGAGATTTCATTTTATAATCCAATCACTTTATATTTAAATACAATTTTTACTTAAGAACACAAAATATTTGAATTTGATTTAAAAAAATGATATTATTTTTTTAAAGAAAAATGGTAAGTTTGAAAAGTTTAGTTTAGATACAAATTATATCTATTATTAAGACCGTGAGAATCTATTTAGATCAAATTTTTAATGGAATTACGTTCATTTTTGCTGGGTTATAAACCTTATTGGATCTAATTATTTTAATAAAATAAAAAGATGACATTACCTCAAATCGAAATTGTAGACACAATTTTTATAATTTAATCAATTAATAATCATTATTTTTTAGTAAAACACATTTTTTATGATTATTCTTTAATTATTTGTTTAAAAACGTTTTAAGTTACACATTAATCTCCAATCTTTTTATGTTTCTTTCTTAATTACAACTATCAGCTTGACAACTATTGATATTATTCAGCTTTCATCATTTCTTCGCATAATAACTGATATAATTATTTTCCGATGAAAATGAAAAATAATACATATAACGTTATTCCGGTCTGTTGAGTGAGCTGTCGGAATGTATCAATTGATGCTTTGTAGCATCTGCGGAAGTGACGTAAAGTAGGAGTGCGGAGGTTATAATTGAAAACGTTCAAGCGAAGAAAAGTCATGCGAGTGTGACTCACCTCGACGGTATCTTTCTCGACGCTGTTAGTAGTCTTCACGGTCAAAGTAGTTGCAATTGCAGTCGCAGTTGCAGCTGCGCTGCGAACGCAAAGGTAACATTCCCCAAGACGTAGGGCTGATGCCTCTAATTCGCCCAGATGTAAAACCAAACCACCAGAACCTAATGTTAAGGGCCAACCTGATGGTGCTATAAACTCGTTTCCCTGTAATCAGAAAAATAAGAAAACAAATCAGCACAAATATTCAATTTATTTAAACAATTTAATTTATTTATTGATATAATAGAATATTTGACATTGCATTACTTGGTAAGTGAAAATATGTCGAAGGAATTTTGCAGAAAATGTCCATCGGCAAATAATTTGAATAATTGTTGGACATAATTCGACTTGAAGTAAGAATACTTAAATTGAATAAAAGCATTAGCTACAGAACACTGACGAATTGGAATGTCGTTGAAATGTAATCAAAGCTAAATGGCATTCTGCATGCAAAACAAGAACTGAAGTGACGGAATGTTGTGTTCGCCATGGTCGAATGAACTAGTATTATATGAAAATGTCCACATTTCATATAATGCCTAATACTATATCATCTAACATCATATGTATGAATGCAGCTGAATACTTATGAAAATTGATCGATACTTGTTAAAAACAGTCTCTAATCCAATATATTTTATACTGTATTATTTCCTGCTATGCGAGAAACATTATTGATTTATCATAGTTTATTAATGTGATTCAATGAGTCATTTAAATTGAAAGAAGTCGTTCATTTAAAAAATTAATACAAACATTTCTATTATTTAAATTTATAGAAACGTTATAAAACAAGATTTAATTTTAAAGACAAAGATACATTCCAATATCTAAATTTTGATTATGTATCTAGAATCGTGTTAGAAAATCTTAAGTTAATTAATAATATTATTTCTATTGCGACAAATACAAATATTCTAATAACTCAAGATATAAAAGAAGTGTAACAATTTTCCCGGAAACATAACTTTATTCTCGCATGAAATAAAAGAAAAGTAAGAATAAGAAAAGAATAAAAAACGTCTAGGAGCAAAGATAACGTTAATGCAAAACAATTTAATTTCACGGGAGCAACGTCTTACTAATGAAAATGGTATGAATTATTCAAAACAGTCTCATTAATAACTCCACATCGTTTTTCACGACGCGATTTTGCTGTTTTGAAAGCGACGTTAGGACACCATTAATAGATCGTACAATGAACCGTATTAGCAATATCACTTCATTGCCGGTCGTAAATTTATCACACGGATATATCTCGCATGAATCAATCAGTTATTTTTGTAAATTAACAATTAGTCGGCGGCGGTGCTCGCGCGCGAACGCCGCAACGTCACAATTAATTACACATTTTTGCTGCAAGCCTTTGCTCGACCAACAGATGTATAATGAATAAAAAGAGAGAGATAGAAAGAAAGAAAGAAATAAATAAATAAATAAAAAAGTGGCACTGGTGTGTGGTTTGTAAGTTAGCGAGAGTAGCAAGATCATTGGTGATTGTTTCGCACGCTCGTTTTGCCTTTTCGTCATCGCTTATGAGCACATGCGCTTACGCCCACTGTACATAAGCAATTAGGCATTGCGCTGGCTTGCTAAAACGCGCGTGCACACCTCTCCCACGTACTGAGATAAGTAATTAGACAGTCGTATGAAATGACATAATCATTATTATCAACGCGATTTCAACTCGCACGTAAATCGCGCCGCAATTAACCGCACTCACCGGCGCGCATTAATATTGTGCAGTATTGTAATTACTTTTGTAAAGAGCAACGGCTGCGCGCGACACATGCATTATAGTTAACATTCGTTTTATATAAGGCGTACTCGCCATTGACGATGATGAGATTCGGAATGGGAGTTGTTTGTTTTAAAAGACATTTCATTTCATGCAAATATTTCATGGTAAATGTGTAAAGTGCATTAATAATTGATTTATTATGTGCTTAGGTATTTTATTGTCTTGAAATTATATTGAAAACTTTCAATTTTTATTATATTTTTCTATCATTATTAAATTGTGTTTATAATTTATTTTATATTTTATGGAAAATTTATAAAAATTATAAGAATTTTTTTAAGAAGAAATGATTAATTTGCGTGACAATTTTAAATTGTCACGCAAATAAAAATATTATTGCATGCAGTTCGGCCAAAATATGGTTGTCAGGTTATAACTTTCTTTTTGATAAGAAATAAAAGATAATACACTTTTGTTTCATGTCATTTATATTCAGCCGTAAAAATCAATTGTCATGTCAAAAAGTTATTTTTCTTTAAAAAGAGCCGTCGATGATTACGTAAAAAAGTGATTCAAAATTCCATTACTTCAGCGATTAACATTTTCGAATGCGCTTGTACAAGTCAGGATGAATGACTTGCAGATTAAAAAATGAAAATGTTTTATCTCAGGAGCGACAAATTCGCATGACCGCGCGGCGACACGTTAAGTGGCATGTTAATAAATTAAATATATAAATATTAAAAAGCGATGATAACAATCAAAAACGTCATGCTAATTAATTTGATTGCATATGCATATATGAAATTGAACATTTCCTTATACTATTTTACTATTTGGTATTTTGTTGGAAAATGACAGAGAATTAACGTACACTTCATAATTTGATAATGAAAATAACAAATTTAAGTTACTTATTAATATTTTTAAAATAAATTTAAAAAGTATTACTGTACAGTAATACGTAGAGTTATAAGAAGATTAAGTATTCAGATTTGTAGGTACTTGTTCATTCCAGATATATTTTGAACAAAATCTATAAATAAATCTTGGCTAACGAGAGATTGATTTTACGATTGTGACTCTATGTACGTCATTAACGGCATTTTTAAAATTGTTTTTCTTAATTTCCGTGATACTTGACACGTTAATTTTTAATTACTGTTAATTGCTTTTTAAAATTGCCTTATCTCTGCAAGATACAGCATAAAGAAAAAAATATTGTGTATGTTAATGGAAATTTTGAAAAAATGAAGCGGTATTTACGTAACGCCAACCCGGTTGACGGTGTTCAATGACATTTTGATTTCTAAGGGCAAGAAAGTGAGAATGAATTATTTATCGATTGTTCGCAAGCGTTGCGCTGAAATGCCGCCACTGAAACTGATATTTTCATGCTTGATAAAATGAAGTGAAAAATAAATCATAATCAATACGCGATGTAACGCGCCAGAGTTTGCAACTTGAAACGAATAGCGCGACGAAATCGAGAAGCCTGGGCGCGGTTCGGAAATTCATACTGAGGTGCGCGCCGCGAGAGAGGCTTTCTTAAACGAAGCCGGCCATTTCAATAAATCATTACGGTGAAAGGACGTCGCGCTTGCAGCTTGAATATCAAACCAAAGTACCAGCCGTTTATCGCTAATGAGCCACCTGGTGACGAGAAGTCCGCGTCTTATCGAACGCATCGTAAATGCCGCGGCGAAAACACTTCCGTTTGTGTGTTCTCCATTTTTAAGCGCACAATTTTGCGTCATCTTTGTCAAACGACAATGCGACGTACAAATGTTTTGCAACATTCACACGATGCTTATCGCGCTCAATTATTTATATATGAATTCACAGCCGAACGCTTGTTAGACTTTGTTTTTATGTTATGTAAATTTGAAAACATCTGTATAAGATTACAATGACCTTTTTTATAAAATTTATTAGAAAATTCGAATTTACTTCGATTTTTTGTATAACTTTATAATACACCGCATTATGTTTATGAATTTTACCTACTGTATCCATGGAAATTTAAATAACTGATATGAGAAATTCTTATTTTTTTAGTTGCTCCAAGTTTTCTCTCTGAATTTTACGTAAATCACTGTGTTAAATTTTTCACTAAAGATTCGCGAAAAACTGTTAAACAATTAATAATAATTTCAAATAAAAGTTTATTAATTTTAATTTAATAATTGGTTTTTCAAGAAAGCATGTTAAACGTAAAACTTAATGATAAATTTGCATGAAAAATGCAAACATCTTCACTATTAAATCAATAACATTATTAGCGAGAATAATGTTTGATAGTATGCATTCCTGGAACTTGTAAATAGATTTTTTGCCGATAAAGGAATACGTTTTTAGTTCGGAGTAATTGGGCATTTTTGTGAAAAAAGCTGAAAAATCTAATCGTGAGAATGCAGTAGACGGAGGTGGGTCTTTTCCCTGCCCTTCCTCTTCTCTCTTTGACTCTCACGTGTTGAACACGAGAGACGATGGCATTCTTTACACCTCGATGGAAACGCGGCGTGAACGAGAGAGTCCTACGCTCGTTTAAAATGCAGATGAAACAGCGTGTGTTGTCCTTTAAGTTGCGCCGCCGTTAAGTTTGTCGTGTGTACGTACAATGGAAAACGGTAAAATGATTTGGCAAAAATTGGCAACGCCCGTTTTCATCGTGGATGCTCAGATTCTTTCAACCTAACTGTGACAACGGACCAATGATTTCCGCTTTTCGCGGGTCAACGTAGTATTATTATTGTCCATTGCGCTATTTAATTCGTGCTATTTACTTAAATGGACAAAGTATAATAATGAGCAAGAAGTTTTCTCATGCATTTACGTATCGATGGTATTTTCCCGCGATTTCAAAGTTAAATAAGTTTGCGAGTTTGAATTATTATTATTATTATTATAAAATGGTCAGTATGTTTGTGTGATAAAGCAGAGTTAACGGTGTACGTTATTAGATATTTATGGACGGATTTCTATTTTATTTTGTGTATTTTTTGTGTCCACTCGTGTGCTTGAGATAAAGTGTATAGGGTGAATAAAGCATGAGGTTTATAAGATTAGACGAACGTGGTGCGCGGTGAAATCAAATGGATTTTTTAGATTAGATGTCTTCAAATTTCACTGACCCTGGCGAAATTGTATCGACCAATTTCGTGAGGCGAATTCTTAGTTTTGGTATTTTTAGTTCCACGAGATTTTGCTTAAAGATAATGTAAAATAGTGAAATGCTTCGAGAGATGTTATCGACATTTTTTGTGAACTTGAAAGTTTGAAATTTGTGATTCTAATTCAGCAAAGGATTCGTTGAATATTTGCAGAAGGTCGATAAAATGTCTGAAAATTGTGCAAATATATTATTTCAAATAACTTCTAAAAATGATTGTTTTATTATTTCTTCCTTGTGTGTTATTTATTTGACGTAAACAATTTCCTTTTTATTATGTTATAATTATAGTTTCATATTATTCAGTTGTTTTCAGGATGGAATATTTTAAATTACATAAAGTTAATTTTGCATTATTTATAAGTGTCGATACTTATAATACAATACAGATACAATCCGTTTAGGACATTAAATGAAGTTACCATTTGCAGTCTTTTTAAACAATTGGTACAATTACTGCGAACTACGGTAAACACTTTTTTATTTTGCTGTTTATAGTTCGAATATAATAAAAATTCAAATAAAAATGAAACTTCCTCATTTATGTTGAATCTTTTAAAATTCACTCTTTTATACAAATTTGATAAATATGGCATGGAAAAAAAAGTACAGCAAAGTTATTTCCTTTCTTGGTAGCTGATAATAACAATGGGAGGAAAACGGACTGTTCCTTTGACTTTCATAGGCAAACACGTGAAACGGAAGTGTGGGTGCTAATGAAGTTTCTAGGGTCATAAGTGAAGATTGAGAAAGCAAAATGATCATTTATAAAACTAGAAATTTATGCAAATTTCATTTACAAATTAATCACACGCAAAATTGTCAGTAAATAAATTCCAGAATCAAATGTGACTTTATCAGTTGTTCAAGCAACCGACTATATCAAGTTTATATCTTTATCGATAAATAAAGTTATCTATTAATTAATCTTAGTTCAATTTAACTTACAAATAAATCAAATGAATTCTTTTTCCATTTATACATGTTTTTATATCTTACAAAAATGGTTTACTTTCGTTATATTAATTCTTACTTGCTTAATAATGAAATTACTGACTGATATTAATAAACTGAATCTTCGTCACCGTAATATTTGTCGAAAAAAAAGTTAAAACTGTGCGAAAAGGGATTCTCAAGACTATAAACCTGGATTGCGACCTGTTAAGCGGTATGCAAAAAGTTAAGGAGCCTCTTTTAAAGCCGTAATGCAATTCATTATCGCGGTATCTGCGGCAGCTTCGCGCGCAAACACGCTAGCTTATAACCAATACGCAGCATATAAGCAAGCTCATGAATTACGATCTTCTGCAAGTCGCGTTGCCACCACGGGAGTCATAATAAGACCGAGTCCCGTTCAGCATTTGCGTGTGCATGCACGTCCACTCGTCAACGGGGATTAACGTAGCCGATCTTATCAAAATTCTAGCGGATGATTTCGTCGTGTTGTCTTATCTCCGCCATTTAATGTCATCGTCAACTTAGATTACTCTATTTCACAAATCTTCGAATATTTCTATATTTATTTTTGCTTCTGACATTTGAATCGATATAATTTTAGCATTCCATAGTCAATATTTGATATCAATTATTATTAATAAACAATAAATAAATATTAAATTAAATTTTGTATTGAAATTTATTCATCACCTGAAGAAACGCTTTAAATATGAAGCAAAGGAAAGAGGAAGTGGTTTGTATGTATCTATCAGTCGCTCAACGATCGCGGCGGAAAAAAGGTAAGATTAATAATAACGGGTCATAAATTGTATCGCAATGATTCTTCGGCCGTCGAGGCGGGTGCTACATTGGCAGGTCCAGCGTGGATAACAATCATGACAATTAACGTCGTGAGAACAACAATTATGCCGCGTTAACCACTGCGCCAGTGGAGTAGCGCTTCAATAAATAACGAGTGCTGTCATATTTTCATGAAATGTCACATCAGATAATAGTGCATTACGAAACTTTCGCAGCAATCGGCCGATGCAGAAGATGCGATCTCGCGAGATCAAGGAAGTAACTTTCTTCTATCAATGATTATAACTATGTAAATTACAAATTTCATTTTATTGATATTAATTTATGTTTTACTATACAATTACTTTGAATGAAAATAGAAGTAAATTGAATTTGAACAAAAAAATAATAATTGTAGTTTTTAATCTATAAATTTTTAAGTTATTTCTTGAAACTGAAATTTGGTAGATAAAAACTTTTTTTTTTTTTGTAAATTCAGTTAATGAGACAAATTAGGTATCATTAAGATCCACGACAATTGACGCATTTTCGATATAAAAGTGTATTTAATTATTTCCTTAATGAAAATATACGTTCCATCTGGAGTTTGACAGACGCAAAGAACTGAAGAATTTCGAACAGCTATATATAGCAAGTTAATAAGGTCTCTTGGCTTAACTAGCCAACTGTCGATCAATGGCTTTATCGGCTTCTTTCTTAATGAACGGCTCTCCCCTAGTTCGACGCATCCTGTCTTTGATTAGACAACCGGTCTCCTTCACCAACTATGTTCAACGACAAGTTCATGAATCACAAATTAACTCGTAATGTTCGCTTAGTAGACAAATTAAGAACAAACACAGAGTCAATCATTTTGTATCGCTGCTCAATCTCTGTCAAGATTTCTTAAATTAAGACTAATTTTCATTGGAAAGAAAATCGCAAGCATAATTTGTTGATACTTTAAATCCATATTTGTTAATTGCAAAATCCCATGAAAGTATTCTAAATTATATGTTTAATAAGTGTTATTACGTTAAACAAACATTGATTAAAAAATGTTCCTCGAATCAAGGATTATTTAGTGCATTACATATATGTGGGAATGTAATAACTTCTTTCAATAGTGGATTATGAAATTCTGCCCTTTTCTGTAATCTAAATCGCAAAAATTTCGCGATCGTCCAATTAGAAAAGCCACAATGACTATGAACGTTGTTCGATTTCTCCAAATAAGTGTAATTTCATGACTCATGCATGATTCGAGCCTTCACCGAACAGTTATTTCGAAAAGCACTGAACAATGACAAGAAAATGATCTAGATGAATAGCTGAATAGCACTTAATATCAGTACAAAGGTGCCCCGGAGGTTTGATTTTCATCATGCATTATCGTTCGCCAATGTACTTTATACCGTCGAAATATTTGAAATAATTGCCAACTATTTGTGTACCATCGTTCTCAGCAATTCTTTTCCATGACAGGTGGTAAAGCATATGGGAAAATGTGATTTTTGATGACTTTCTAAACAACTGCTTTTCGGGTTGATTGAGGCAAAAAAAATGAAATTAAAAAAAAGTAGTCATATGGTAAAAATTGTAATTTTTATTGTCTGGAATTTGAACCGACAGTTTACCGTTGAACTATTTAAAGTGCAGGACAAGAAAGTATCGGATAACGTTTTGTGCATATCTGCATTACTTGTGCCGGTAATAACAAAGTAGCTGGATCAATTTATTAGAATATTGAAAGAGCGATTTCACGAAGCGGTATTTAATTCGTAAGAATCGCGTGCAATGTCTTAGCACCTTTTTATTCTTAATAACCGCCGCGGCTCCTATGACCGTCAATTTCATACATGCACGTTTCCAACTGGGAGCTTTCCACGGGTACCAGCGTCGATCCATCACCACGATGGCGGGGCTCGAAATTAAATACTAGAAAGTGTTACTTCATTAATTGTATCGGATTACCATGATGTAGAAAGGAATTTACGTCATTTAGAGGGTAAATAATTACATATACAGAAAGTTTACGACAATGATGGGTAATTTCTCTCGTTTATATTAGGAGTAATTAATGTAAAAGGCTATTTTACATTCTATGAAATGTTGTTGCAGCTGCGCGTCGTCCGTGATGCCGAAATTGAAGAAAAGCTTCACACGATCTTTCAGATAACGAGTGCACCATTATTACGGGTTATGTACACGCGAAAGTTGTTGAGATACTGATGAATTGATGGAGCGATTGAACTTGAGATCAATCACAAGTCTTGCAAGTGCGCTTGATGATTAGCTTTATTATTATTCACGTTTTATTCTACCAATTGATTAGTCGTCTTTTACGGGAAGATCCAAAATCAATCTTCCTAATAAGAAATTACGGAAATAGGGAATTACTTTGTTGAGTTAACGATGATATTGTACCTTTCATGGAAACTCGTTTCAAGACAATATTTGTTGATATTTCGAAAAAATATTTATTTACTATTTTTTAGTGTAATTGTTACTATATTTATTAATAAACATGGAATTAAATAAAAATCACTATACTTAATATAGGATATATTTGCATATTGGTAAAGCATATTATTACCTTAAAATAACGTGGTAAAAAAACTAATGACAATATAGTAGAAACAACAATATTAGTTGTAGAGTGTTTATGTCAATTTTTGTGTTTATGTGTGTTTCAAAACTCATATAAATTTTGTAGTACATTTGTGTATCTACGAAAATATACGTAAAAATTATCTGTTTTTTAATTGTTCAGAATGAACCAAATATTTTGATTTCGGCACAAAATCGACTTCAATTAATACATTATTATATTATAAAGTAATTCAAAACTTATAATATCCACACGATAAAAAAGGGTTCAGACTATTCATTTATTCCTAACTTACGTGTAACAAACATACTATAATTGAATTTTACAATCTTCAATACAATTTTTATCACATCATTATATTTTTAAAACTCGTTTTCTTCGTCTGAATTAATTCAATAAAACCTAATCACTTACACGGGATACCTACAAGTAATTAATTAACCGAGCGTCATAATTTTTAATTTACATACATTTTCATTAATATTTGTTATAATAAATTGACAGGCTTTACCGTAATAAGCTTCATTATCAGTTATGAAGCCAACTAATAAATATTAACATTATACTTTATCGTTCGTCATCAAATTGAATTTGCTAATCGAAACTGCAGTTTCGTCTATGAGTTAAGACATCAACATCATAGCATAACGATCTCATTAATTCACGCATGTGTACACGTCCGTTCTGACGGTTGAAAATGACGGTTGACGTTTAAGAAAGGAAGGGAGGCCGGCGGTTAGTGGTTTTTGCGGCCCGAAGCTGCGGACGCTCTGCTTTGAGCGAAGTCGAGAGCTTCTCGCGCTTCTTCTTCTCTGCTTCGTCTATATAGTCATTATCAATACTTTTTATTTTTGATTGATGTTTTTTGCCTGCGAAATCGCCGTTACCGGAGCACTGCCTATTGCGTGCCGCCAGGCTGATCATCGACGTGTGTGCACGAATAGTCACTCTGGACCTTAAGATTATTATGCACGAGCATACGCGAGCTGCCTCGCGTGCTCTCTGTTCCGGGTTTGATTGTCCGTTTTACTTCGAGCTGATCAGCGTTATAGGACTACGTACAAAGTACAAACTTGTCTGAACTATACGAGAATGTCGCTGATAAGGGGCCACGCGTACTTCATCCATTTTTCATTTTTCCTTCTGTCTCTCTCCCTCCTCATCTTTTTCTCTGTCTTTCAATCTTTTTCTTACAAACATCAGCGTTTCTATCCTTCTGCATCTTCCGGGATTCATGTACGATGACTTTTATATCATAATGCTTTGGAATTTCTTATGTTAAAAAGTCATTTGTCTGCTTCAAAAGGCGGATTTTATCGACGGATTTTCAGTTGTTTTATTTTATCTGTTATCGCAAAGTTGAAGACGGAGGAATGCTTGGATATAATATGCCCATGTGTTAAATCTGCTTGATTTGGTTAATTCTCTGGTTGAATATTTATGTAAATAACATAATGTAATGTAAATGTTTGAAAAAAAATGTTGACATTTATCTGTAATCGAATGAGAACAAGTTCGAAATTAAATGTAATTCATGTAAAAGTGCTTTGAATTAGAATTTAATTACAAACTCGTAATAAGGATTCTTCTTGTACAATCTGGAAGTTAGATGAGAAATATGTAGAAATAACGTTAGAAGAAAAATCTAACGTTATTTCTACATATTTGTTTGGAAAAATCAATGATTGAAACGTAGCATTCGTCAGATAAATATTATAAAATTCATGAATGAAAACAAAAATCGATCTAATTAAATTAAATTTTAAATAATTTAGATAATTATACATGTCCGATTTAAGACGCACGCAGTTAAATTTTTGAAATCAAATTGCGTTCCAGAGTATTATTATTTTGAAAATTCCATTTATCACATTTTTATATCAATAATTCTTTTTCATTTTGAATTAAAAAATACAAAAAATATATTAATATATCTGCTTTCTTTTGCATAAACATTATAATATTCTTTTGTAATACTTAAATTTTTGTTGAAGTTGAAATGTTTAATCAACATCGTATTAAGGGAAAAAAAGAAAGTATAATACATGAATAGGACAAAATGACACACAATCTGGTTACGAAATTTATATAACACAACATCGTTTCAGGACAATACTCAAATTACATGCAAAAGCTTTGGAAAATGTCTGGCAGGATCGATACAATAAATAATGTGAATTTCAATGTACAATTCCCGATTTGTTCCATTCATTACGCTTGAATACGAGTTGTCAGAAGGTCCAAGTGAAGTGCAGTTTCGATCTTATCCGCTTTATATTTAATGCGTTTTGATATATTTTAAGAGCAGACGCATTCAAATTGCGTTTATCTCCTTCTCTTTTTCTCTCTGTTTCTCTATCTCTATTTTGTCGTCGTGTCCTCGCGATCCTCTTAAACCGATGAATAATGAAACTGCTTTCATCGCTACAGCGGATACTTGAACGATCGCCACCCTGAAGTTTAATTCTCGCCAGTTGGACGTATCTAATAACAAATTACATGCAACGCGTAGGTAACGAGAGTACTAGAATGCCGGGTTACTCGCAAGTATAGATACGGCATGATGCCCCTAAGAATTGCTTATGCACACTGAATTCAAATGATCCCAACGAATGTAATCTTGTCGCTCCAACGAACCTAATAAACATTCCACGTAAAAATAAACATATACTTAACATATATGACATATATGGATTAGATAGTATATGTGTCGCATAAATGTCTGAATGTATGTAACAAGTGGATCTTAACTGTTTAAGGTAAACACATTCAAACAACTGTTTTATTGAATTAACATTGAAATAAATATAAAATTTTACTCTAAAACTAGTACATTCCTTTAGTTGTATCAAATGTTTATATTAGTAACCCAAATTGAGATACGTTTGATTATTTATGTAAACTATTAAAATGGAAGAAAAAGCTTCATAAATTATGACTGTCTGATTGATAATTTTAAAAAAGAATTTTAAGTGTGAATCTAAAATTAAGAAATAGCGTTCTCGTATTATCTTCTTTCAAGAACTTAATGACTAACGTAAAGTTATAGATACTAAATTAAGTAATGGTTCAAGTAATCTGACCACTTGCAGTAAAATGTATGCTAAAAATATCAACCGACTTTGAATAATCTTCTTTACTTAAAATATTCATTGAATAATTATCAAACATAAAAAAGGTTTTAATAAATAATTTGTTTATAAACAAATTGTATGTATGTATATATAATATATATGTAATAAAATATAGTATCGCAGTCGTAATATTTGTTTGACAACATAAATTGCGATTGAAAGAAAAATAAAAGCGTATTTTATTCGTTATATTATTAACGGTAGAAGTTGGCAATCTGGTCTCCACGCGAAGGAATTCAGATTTATTTTACATTACTTCATTGCATACATTCAAGGGATGTAAATCCACTTGGCTAATGCCCAAGTGACTTCCTTGATGAGCTCCAGTAACTAGAAACGGTGGATGCGTGCAAAGCTTCTAGATGTTTGAAGAAAAATGCAAAGAAAAAAAAAGTATGGAAATAAACGCGTTCTAATGAATGACTGAAATCGCAATTCAGTTCGTCCAAAAGAGAATCGCTGTAAATAACGAAAGTCATGCTGATAAATATTTATGAAATTGCTTTGTAATTATTGCATAATTACCAATTAATTTACGTTACAGTATCATCACGATGCACAAATGATGCAAATGTGTTTTTTTTGTACTTTGTACATATGTTATGTATTTTATTTCATTTGAAAAATCATTAAAATATTTCATATACACTATCTTCACTTTCCATCTCAATATATGAAAGTCATAAAAATATAAGCTGTAGGGTACATAGTGAAATTAATATTTGAGATTGTGCAAGTAGCGCTTTTTTTGGCACGTAAAATAATTTTATATTGTATCAAAATTGGAATTCTATATTTATAAGAAGATGAATAAGAAAAATCGGCTCGCTTATGTTTATTCATCAAGTTCACTTTTACCGAATAAATCGGCGAGTATCTCACAAGAAGCCGACCAATTTGAGCCGATAATTCTGCTCTTTATACACGAGACAACGTAATTGTTTCAAAGTGAAGATCACCAATATCCTTCTGTTACTTATTATGTACTTTAAAATGGCTTATTTTCTGCCTATGCCGGAAATGAACAGTATCAATGAAGTCATTAAGTTTGTTGAAATTATCATGTTCGTGTCATTACGTTCAACGGCAATTGAGTTTCAGAAATCGAACGAACGGATTGAAGAAATAAAGTGCGCAAATATTCATTAAGTTGCATCTTTTTATCGGTAATTGCCAAAAAGAACATGCATATTGAAAATAAGTGGTTGTACATTTGAGAGGTGAATCTGGGTAAATGATAAAGCAATTTAGTGAAATCGGGTCTGAAAATTGGATATGCTATAAATTTATACGAATCTAGAGCCGATGCGATCTTATTATATCCGAAGAAGGCCCGATTGAACTCGTGAGAATTCAACGCAACGCAATCTCGCGCGAAATTGAATGGCGCGAGCATTATGATCGTTATATAGATAATCTTTGGTTACACATAACTGTATAACCAGCTGGATATCTATTTTGATTGAGACCACACAATTAATTAATTATAAGTGCCAAAATGATGTATACACGGAGTAATTATTTTCAATTAATTATAACATGTTACGTTTGATATTCTATGCACATTTTTCTTCCTTCTTAACTTCTACTACTTATAAATCGTATATTACGCTTGTTCTCGTAAATCAATTTATCATAACTAACTATGCAAATATATTAATCATTTCTATCGTATTAGTCTTTACAAATGTTTACGTTGCGCAATAAAAAATGCAACTAAATGATGCATTGTATTGTAAGAGCACGAAAACAATTAATTGACATTCAAAAGTAAATAATAATAAAAATAATCCAAAAGATTAAATTATTTGAATATTTTTCAACCATTTGTTAATAAAGAATATTAAAATATCTCTGACTTTTGTTTTATTTACATTTTTAAACAGACAATCTTTTGTTGTTAAAATATCAGAATTAAAATGTAATTTTATGAGTAATAATCTAAGAAAACTTTAAACAAACAACAATGTTCTTTTATAAACTAATGAAGAGACTTTCAATAATGCAATAATCGTTCTTTGAACTTGCAATATTCTTCACAATTTTCGTAAAAGTATAATAAAAGATTCCAATGAAAGTAATTTAAACTTAAGTAAATCCAGCTCCAAATTTAATTAACTGAATAGTTCCAAGAAAATGTGGAAAATAAAATAATGTTCGTAAGATTGCGAATTCTCGGTAAGCTGCGCGAAAAATGAGCTCAGCCGATTGTGGCTAATTGTTGAAAATGTAAAGGCAGGTAGCCGTAATTTACCTGCTGCATCATTACACGCGCATTATTAACAAAGCAACGAAAAGCTGCGGCGGGATTTTAACGCGCCAACATTGGTTGTCGTAATTTTTGTCGCGGTGCAACATTCTCAAGAATCCTTAGTGTCGTTCGTCCTGCACCAGTAAAGAAAATTACAAAAGACCACACGTGGGGCAACGGTATACAACAGAGTCACACATATATATATATATATACACGCGCATGCACACACAATCAAAATAGTATATACGAATGCGCAAGCGTGAGTGCGCAAGGATTTACCTCGTTGTAAAAGAAAACGAGGCAACAAACGAGAGATAGAGAAAGAGAAGGAAAGAAAGAAAAAGAGCGAGAGAGAAGAGAAAAAAGAGTGAGAGAAAGCGAGAGCATTGAATCCCTCGTTTGGGATAAAAAGGATCGGTGTTTGTTGCGACGCGCTGCAGTCAGATCGGGTCTTGCACGTGGGTGGCTGTGCCATAAGAACCGGAAGGATCTCACGAGGTTAAGGATTCGAAGGCTTATACCTGTAACCCTGTACATGTATGCTCACAAATATACCTCCGTTCTTAGCGCCGTAAACGTTCGCTCCGCGTCGCACTTCCTCTAACGGAATGTCTTTAACTCCGATGCCGTCTCTGACTTCGAAGCAGTAAAATATCCCGCAGACGGGGGAGATGTCCAAGATTTATTCATCCTCGCCTTTGCCCTCGTTAATAACACGTACTTTTTCTTTTTTTAACGGGTCACTACTGGAATACGATCTTTCACTTTTCGAATGAAATGGCTATTTTTTCGTATTGAAATTGATTTATAATAAAGGATCTTGCATTGAAATAAAGTATAGGAAATGTTATGAGTAACGCAAGTATGATCGAAAGTTGACTTACTCACTCGATAGAATGAGTTTAATTGAAAGTGAAAACAATGCCAATTTATTTTATGATCAATACTAATCGTATAATAATGCGATTAGTTATTAATTAATTAATTAAACAAAATATTGTGATGATCAATGTAATAACTTTTTAGTATAATAAACAGACAAAATTATAATATGATATCAGTACGGTACTGTTATTAATAACTTGTGAATAATACTATATATTTTATAAAGATGGAAAAATGTTAAAAAGTACTTAAAATATTTAGTTCACTTTATTAAAACAAGAATAATAAAAAAGTTACACCGAAACGAAATGTAGGACGAAATATTGGCCCAAACTACGTGAGAACTGTGTATTTCAAGAAGTCGAACAGTTCGGTCATTCTGAGCGAACAGTTTGCCCTAAAGGGGAAATTTCTTTTTCCTGTAAGGGTAACAAATATTGCCGAATAAAATCATATTTTGATCAAATTACAATTCCCAAATAACATATCAGATCAAGCACATAACATAAATCCCTAATGTTTTTTTGTCTGTATAGACAACATTATTTTTAATATTTGATTTGCGCGTAAAATAGATTATTAAATGATTTTATAGGAATAGGTTTTTCAATTCTTGCATTCTTAAATTTGTAGTTTGATTAAAATTTGATACATTTTCTTGAAGAAAAAGTACGCGTAATATAATCATCCTACAATGTATCAATTTTGTGATTGTCTTCGTAAGACGAACGGTACTTTTTGATGCGCGGTACACAAGCCTTATGCTATATTTGTCAAATCCGCATATAAACGAGTCTTTCGTGGCGCACTTCAGCAATGTCTGGATCAAGCTACAGTTTACCCGGTTGAGAAAGACCGTAATTTGCCTGCAGATAAAAAACGCTGATCGTGACTTTGCGGCCACGCGACGATCCTCGGCGAATATGGCATGCGCTTGCATATATATACATACATATACGCATGTGAAAGCAGTGACCGGTTCGAATCTCTGATTAATCGTTTCTCGCGAAAAACACAATTTACAGAGGCGCGCAAGATTTCTCTTCCGTCCTTGATACTCTTAAAACACGCCTGTCATTGTCCGGAAGATTACATGTAACCGAAAATACGCACACTCTAAATCATAAGCCTGGATGGCGCACAGCTTCGGAGCACCAATCATTCTGGATAAATTCATGTACATTATGTTTATTTATGAACACCGATATCCTCATGATTCTAGAAATGTTAATCAAGATTCAATCGTTGAAATGCTGTTTCACATTTCCGGTTTGCTTTATCAATATTTCGAAAAAAAATTATGTACTTTGAGCACAAGTATTTCGGGGCTTGAACTAAAGCAACTTTGATTTACTTGATAACTTTTATCGTTTTATCAATTGAATAAAGTTTTATAAATATCAGATGTAAAACTTATTTATTAAGCAAATTCATCAATTAAATCAAAATCTGACTAAAAAGTAATTTAAAAATAAAAATGAATAAAAATTTCTTTACGGAAAATATTTATCATTTAAAAAACTTCTCAGTTAACTTCTCAGTTAACTTGCTTTTCAAATCTCTTGACTTTTACATTAAATCGTGTTACTGACATTTGAAGTCTATAACCATTCATCTTATTCCAAAATCCTTATTTATATCTTAATATTATACCATGGTGAAAAATGTGTAATAATAAATGTCAATAATTCAATAAATTATGAATAATTATTTACTTTTCATCAACTAAAATATTTTAAATAACTATAATTGTTCATGTATAAAGAACAGTATTACAAGTTTTAAATACTGTGAATAATCCGGTTAAATTTATGCTTTTTTCTTTCACAGTCATAAGTCTACATAATAAACAACTGCCCAAACCATTATTGAGTTGGTAAAACGTTTTGCAAGTATATTAAATATTTTATGACATATGCTGTTGAAAGTAGGCTTTATTGCAGAATCTAGTTGTTAAGTATGGTCAAATATAAAATATTAATTATTATTTATTAGTATTTTATACGAGCATTTGGCATTCGCACATTAGTATGCTCTAGCAAAAACAAATCTTATGAGCCGAAAGCATACGCACGTGGTATAATTGGTCGACGCCATTAATGCTCTCGACCGTGTTAACTATATTCCTAAGTCTCGTTCTGCCTGAAACAACGCCACTCCCGTTATGAAAATTATTACACTCCGCGACTTTTAACGCGGCAAATTACTTCCTGCATTATACGTTTACTTGATTCATTTATTTGTTTATTCATATGCGGCTGTTTATTGAATGGCACGAAACTCACTGCGGACGCGAGAAAAGTTCAATTAAGACACTCACTTGCGCAATAGTCAACGATTTGTTGACACCAAAGAAATCAATGTTTATGAGTTGCTGCCGCTTTTAATTACGTTGTTATCATAAATCAAGTGTTTCTAATTATTTTCAAAATGTTCTATAAAAATTAGATCCTCGCTAATTAGGCAGATTAATCATCTATTTTAATTAGAAATGTCTTTGTTTTGCTGTAAAAGTATTAGTCTGCATTAGTCAAAACACAATCCGTTATGATATTTAATTAAAATAAAAAAATATCGTTAAAAAATGTTTTAAATTAAAATAATTGTGTAACAATCTAAAAATCTGAAATATTATTATAACCTGTTTTATCAAAATTTCCTTTTAAAAGTATTTTATTTCATTTTATAAGCAATAATACAGAATTGCAAGATTATTTATAATAATGTTATAGAAAAGAAAACTCTGATTGAAAATTTCGTTTAATGAAAATTTGCAGAAACTGACCTAGTAGGTTAATGACCAATGCAATTTCTCAATAATTGTTTTTACCTTAAAGTATTTGACGTTGCTACAAGTACATCGTTATCTAACGCAAACCGCGCATTTACATTCGAGTTATCGCTCGTTCCAGATACCACGAATATGAGATAAAATGCTTCGCACAATTACTGCGCTACAATTGCATTGGCACCTAAATTTTGCATTAACATAATTCTAGTGTCTATGAGTTATTGCTGATACACATCGTGGCATTAATCATTCTACTGTACGGATGTTAGAGTTCGATTTCATGTTACAAAAGTGCCAGTTTTAATTAAACAGAGATTAATCAGAATTGAACTAATATCTATGGAACAAGTATTAGGTTATTTTCTGATACATGCATTTCATACAAAAGGAACATATGATTATCATGGATTATATAATCATAGAAATACATACACGATGAGAAATAAAAATTGCTTACAGCATAAAAAGTTTAATTTTCATGTTTAATAGGAATTTATGCTTTTTTTTATTTAAGCAAAAAAATTTCAATTTTAAAAATCATATAATTTTGCTTAAAATGAGCACAGATACATGAATTTGTATTTTCATTAGAATCGAGATGTTATCTGCAATATTTTTAGTTATTATCGTATTTCCCATCAATATTTAAATAAAATGACAAAATTAGTTTACGCAAACTGATATAAAACCTAAGACTCAATCGTAAGAGCAACTTGATTATATGTAACAATAAATTATTTAAACAGCAAATGCTAATTGGAATATAACTTATATGATAAGTCTTTATCATTGATAAAACTTCAGACATGTAATTAGAGTTTTTCCTGGTAAAAACAGCATAAGTATGAAAAAAGGGAAGTTTCTCTTGAAAATTTACGCGAACTTCTGTTATCTTGGAGTAATATGATTGTAGAAGTATAAAGTGTAGCAAAGGCATTTATATAAATCAGTCATTGACACTTGCACGATGTTCTGCAATGGCTACTTATCCGATTAATTATGCGATTATGGCCAAGGATTATGCCGCTCTATAGCTTGTACATTAACTTAGCTATGAAGTTGTATCTCGACTTGCACTGCAAGCCACGGTATCGTGCATATATGAATTCATCGTTCTACTTTGACGCGTGCGATTAATGTTCACCTCTATCATGACTTCTTTTTGACTTAATGTTATTATCAAAGCATATTTGTTGGATTTTCGGTAGTGCAAGTGAGAGTGCACTTACTGATAAACAAGACTTGATACTATTCGATAAATCATATGAAAATATGTACATGATTTAGTATTAACACATTCTCATATCAGGAAGATGAAATTTATGATTACGAAGACGAAAGAGGAAACATTTCAAAGCTCCTGTTGTTTTAATTATTTATAATCGCAGCATTTGTGAATATTATTCTTCTCTTTCCTTTTTCATTATTGCTATTTAGATATATAATCTGGTATGCTTTGTTGACTGTTGAGTTATATTTCTTGTTATTAGTTACGCTCAAAAAACATAATTATTCTAAACTATGTAAGTAAAATTCAATTCAAGAAAAATACATCCATTTTTCCATGTACATAATCAATTCATTTACTTTTTCTTGATAAAGTATTGTCTAAAAAAAAATCTTTATGTTTTTATTTGGTTTTTAAATTTTCATCATTAAAAAAACGTATCATTTTATGATTTGTTTGGATTATTAAGCTTTATTCAGTTTTATCTTCTTCTTTTTGATCACTGCATTTTAACAAAAATAAAAAAAATCAAACTACGAAAAAAATTATACCAATAATATTAAAAATTATACATAAAGGCATAGAAAAACAAATAAAATGTATGTGCGTGAAGAAACATCGCATCGTTACGTAATTTTGCCGCAAACAAATCCGCGTGCCGGGAGCCTGCATAAACAGTACTACGATATGCGTGGGTACTTCATCGACTTCTTAGTCGGGCGCATCGTGATTATCCGCTTGATTAGTCGAGAAGGTAGTCTCGCCGGCAGAAACTCGTTTATACGACAGATAATAACTGCATATCGTGCTTAAATACAGATAAAATCCGATCGTAACATTACACGTTATAAATTGATTTAAAAAAAGTGGCTAAGTTACAGACGGATAACAGGGGATTAGACCTTCGGTAATAAGCGGCCGCGGAAGAACTTTTTACATGTTGCCTCGATCAAATCGTACTTCATATCTGTGGATTTGATATTTTTCATCGATTTTTTGACTTTATGTAAAAGTCAATCGACTTAAATATAAAAAAAAGTAGAATGGAATGAAAAGTGTTACAGATTGGCTGCACTATAATTTTAACATGGTTCATCTATTCTTGTTGTAATTTTGTTTTGTTTTATTTCTTTTTTGAAATTATGAATAAGTTAATTTTAAAAACTTGGCTAGAAACAAATTATAATTTTTAACAAAAAAAAAGATATGTAAAATTTGTATTTATCTAAGATGCATTGCATCAAACAATGCTTTTTCCTATATCTTTCTAATCATGAACTTAATCCTAAATGCAAAACAGACTGACCAACTTAAGTTAGTTGAATAAGTAAGTATCAAACAAATATCTTTTGTTTGAAAAAATGTGTACATAGTTTGTACAAGTTAACAAAGACACAATTTCTCGCACACTCGAAAGTATGCGTGCCTTTCGCATTTCAAGTGTTGGAGGTTAATGTAAGTTTTTACGCGGAAAATCTACGATGATATTCATAATTAATCAAATCACTGTTATTTTAAAATGACCGATTATGGAAAGCTTTCTTGGCATTAAAATGCCTTTTTGTCACATTCATTCATCCATTCTCATTTTTCTTAACTTCAACAAAATTCATCGTCAGTATAAAAATAATAATGATGAAAAAATGTCGCTATAAGACGTAGTATAAGAATATAAGTACGTGTATTATGAAGAAGTAAAAGAATGAAATGACGAAGTATGTGAGAAATCGACGCGTGTTGCGAATGTGCACCTGAATGCGCGTGGTTCGTCGACACACAGGTGCAAGGGACGTACGCTCGGTTGCTCTCGGCTTGAGAGGATAAAGTGAACCCGTATACTTGCGCCTCTTTGTTTTTCGCAGCGAGGTTTTGTCCTCGGGTGTGAACTTTGAACTGCGACCGGAGCACGACGACATTACCGGGATATATAACTGTACTCTTCTTGGATTCTTGAATTAAACATGACACTCCCACTGATTCCCGAAATCTTTTTACATAATAATTAAGACGTCGGTTCACGTAGAAGAACTTGGAAGATTTGCCATAAATCAGAGAAAGTTAACATAACCAAACGATGTTTCTTTCAAAAAAAAAAAAAAAAAAGTATTTGAAGTAAAACATCGGAATCATTAATTTCTAAATTCTTCGTTTGGCCTACAAATTTTGTGATTACTTTTAATTTATTCAGTAGAATAAAATGGCAAAATCAAAGTAAATGTTTTTGGATATAAAAATTTAACAAAATATATATTTAAAAAACGAATTCCTTGTTGCATAATTATAACTTTGTTTTGCACGTTTCGTTAAAATAACTTAATTATCCAGTAAAATTCTCTTGATAACTCAAAGAAACATTTTAACTTCTACACTTTCTACTTTTTAAACTTGATTAAACTTGAAAGAAACATTTTTGCCATAATTACATACATAAATGTACATAATGAACTCCAGTTGATCTTTCATGTTTTCATCGTCAAAGAAGATTGTGAAAACACTGTCGTAGCCTATTCTGCATATTAACCTTTCGCGCGCATTAATTTCAATCGGTCAATTGTGTAAAGCACATCTGCTTGCAATACACTGATGAAATCATTTACATGCTCGGTGACCCGAAATGCATCAACGTGACTTGATTTTCCAGATGTTCTAAAACACGCCATCAAACTCGGCCTTACATTGGCCCCGTTTTTTGCACCGATGCATAAATTATAAGAAGTCGCGAGAATGTTGATTGCACGAGGTTACTTATTAAAATGATTTCAGAAGATTGATGAACACTGTTGAAACCAAAAAAAAAAAAATTAAAAAGAAAGAAAGAAAGCACCCGGACATATCCGGGTATAGTAGAAGTTTGGGTCATTTGACGATGCGTGTGAGCAATTTGACCGAGGTGACCTCTCGGGCAACCAGTGATCGCTGCGTGGCATTTGAAAAATGCAAGAATACCTTGCGCCCGCTCGTGAAATGTTAATCGTAACCGTGGAAACCTGCCATTATTCGTTACCACTATTCGATGGGTCACAAGCTAATAAGTTTGTGTTTCTTTATGGCTGTGTAATGCAAAATATGACGAAGTTAGAAGTATTTCTCAAACAAAAAGGGGACAGAAAAAGTGCAGCAAAAGACTTTCTTTCAATATTGAAAGTCATATGACAGTGAAAAAAAATAGTTTACTAACGTTCCTGCTAATTAGTAAAATAGTCTGCCATTAATAATGAAAGTCACATAGATGTCGCGGGAAACTGAAAACAACGTTGAACATTTACCAGGAACATAATAAATATTAGAGAAGATATTTGATCGGTTAGATATCACTGATCGTGAATGGATTATCGGTCTAGGGAAAACGTGATTTATTAAGTATGGGCACTTCGTGAGGTCGATTCCGCGTGCTCGTTATCCTTATCGGCGGAAGGGTATCGGTCCTTCCACGTGGCCGACACGACTTCCTGTTTCTGCGCCACACACGCGTTGCCAACAAACAAATCAGTCATACTATCCGACTGGAAAAGTATGTAAATTCGCCCTCCCCGGGTTCTGCTATTCGTTAATTTATTTCCTTGTCACCGGGTGTAAAGAATAATTTATTCTTTTGCTAAACACAATGTTGTGTCGATTGAAAACATTAAATATTCATACTTCATCTACAACGTCTATTTGATATATGGCAAAAAAAAAGAAATAAAAGCATTTATCTTGCACGAAATGAAGTGTCCTATTAATCGAAACTATCAATCGAAATATACGCATTGTTATCTCGATCTAAAAAGAAAGAAGAAATTATTTTACAAACAGCGGCAATCTGAATAAGAAAACAATAGAGTATGAAACAACACATTACATCTTCGATAGTGCGGAATACGATTGCAAAGTCACGGCCGTTTGTTAGGAGTGTAACGAGCAGCGTAGTGTTGCGTCATATATGCATGTCTTTAGGCTGGAGCGATAATAATCATTATGATGATTCGTCCTACTGGACTAACGGACCATACTCTTCGAAGACCCTAAGGAAGTGCAAGAAGGATGGTGAAACAAAAACTCGACGCCTCAGCGAAATGACGATAGAGGGACCGAGAAAATAGACTCTACCGACAAACACACCCAGGTTAACGTGTGTAAGTCCATAGGTAGACCACCACGAAAGCGCAATACGAAAGCTAATGACAATAACTGTTACGAGCCACACAGTAGGCATCTATGTATTAATTCAGTCAGCTGTAATCATTTTTTAACATTAACGATAGATTGCATGGACATATAACGTAAATTAACTTAACATCTTCTGTATATCAAATTTCGCATTAAATTTTATCATACAATGACTTGATGTCAAATAAATATTGCTTATAAATATTGTTAGAATGTTAAGCAAAAATGTACGTTTATAGTTTTTGGTATTATGTGGAAAAATGTTTATTCCATTTAATTGCAAAGATTTCAGCAATAGAGAAGATAGAAATATTTAATTTCCTAAGAGATATTTTTTCTCATGATTCGATTTGTTAGCGTGAAATAAAACGATGAAAAATACGGAGGTGTGTCGAGGCCAATGACAGCACCATAGTTCGAGCATAGTCTTTGCGCTCTAATGATGAAGGGTTCATTGTTTTTTATGGCAGCTCCAACAATCATATCCTGCAGAATATTACTGTATGCTGACTATCAATATTCTGAATCTAAATGATCCATTTAAAAACTATTATCATTAAAGCTGGATAAAAGTACTGCAAATAACATAATAATGAAGAAATAACCATTATTTCTCTTCGGATTGAATAATTTGAAAAACAGAGTATTTGATTAATTACACTAATATATCAAATTTGAATTAAATTAAGTATTTCAAATAGCTCAGTCTGTTCATACATATTTTCATTTTATTGTTTAAATTTTTTTTTATTTTCAGTTTTTATATACTAGAAACTTTTTAAAATACAACAATTTTATATAAATCCATTTTATTTTTAAATGACTATCTAATTCCATGTATGTTTTAATAATTGTTTGTAAAACATCCTTAATAAACACAAAGAATTTCATTAAAGTTGAAAACTAGAGTCACAATGAGAAAAAGCGTGATGAAAGACTGGAATCGTAAACATTCTTGTGAACTTGAACGTCAATCGTTACGTCTTATATTGGACGTCGTGCGAAAGCTTGTTTAGAATCACTTTGTCGCTCATCAAAATGCGTTCGAGTGAAATACATGCGGCGCCACTCGGACATTCATTGCACATATTGCAGACAGGTCGTTGTATCTCGTTAAAGCGCGCGATAGCACGTGAATTCGAATGACATCGTCAGTCGACGACAAGTACGCCGTATATATACATGTATATCGGCATCAGCCACTTGCGAGAATTCGTCGGCGGGACGCGTAGGTGCGCGATAATACAACACAGCCGCGCTTACGAGAGCATCATGTGTTCACGCGTATCGCACGCTTTCGCCTAATTAGCCTCGCACCTGACAACAACTTAATTGCCTGCACGATTCCACTCTGAGTTTGATCATTACGAAAAATTCTTATATTCCATGATCATCTGAGAATAATACTACGGCTAAAGTTTATTTAAAGTAGTTGAACAAAAAATCAATGCAATTTTGCAAATAATAAATTCATTTTTGTCAAAATGAGATTTCGTAAGTTCTTAAATTTCAATGTAGAACTGAATTTAAATAAAAGTTAAAGTAGTATTTTGAATGAGAATCAGACATTTATTTTTGTATTAATTTTAAATATTAATATATAAAAATCAAACATATATGTAAATATTGTAAAATGTGTTAACGGTAATAAATCAAACATGTCATTTAATTTTATAGTAAAATTGATTTTATATGCTCTTAAAATTAAAAAAAAAGTAAACCTCCAAAGTTTGGTATATTAACAGTTAAGTAATTAAATGATATCAGATATTAATAAAAAATGATATTGCGATACAATCTTCGATTATGTAAACTTTATGGAATTTATGAAAGTTTCATAATTAACAATTAAGTGTTTAAATGAATTATATAAAAACATTAGATTATACTTTCATAAACAGCGCCATAAAAGACAATAATGACTTTGTAAACTTTTTATTATGACACTCCGTAAAAGTAGAGTAGTTGGTCTTCATAATCGTCGAGATTACAGGTAAAACGAGTGTCAAGTATTTAACACTTAGTAATGACCGACAACTAAAGAAACGCACAATAGACCTTAATAGGACTCTAATGGCTATTTTATCTGAAGACACATTTTTAAAATGAAACCAACTTTTCCATTATTACAGAAAAGTTTATAGAACAAATTTCATTTATTTCTTAATCGTGTTTTAAAAATACCAAAATAATTACTTTTCAAATAAACTTACTAATTAATTATAATATTAAATATTTTTTCAACGTTTCAACGGTTTTTTATGTTTTTTTTTATAAATTAATATTAATATATAATTTTTACTTTTTACTTTCTCGTTATTCTTTTGAAAATTATATTTTACAAATAATTTAAAGATTATTTTTCAGTAATTCTTCGATAATATTTTGAATATGTTCATATATATGAAGATAAGAAATTTGAACCTAATTGTATCATATATTAAAATCAAATCTTAATAAGAATCCTATTATAATAATAATTAAAAACACAAAGCCTAAACAAATAAACAATTTTTAAAAATAGTTCTATTCTTCAACTTTTCATTTGTTCTTTATATTATTACTTTGTTTCAATTTTTTAAACTGCAATATATTTATTTAACAGTTTTTTCCCATTATTTCTTTCATTGCTCTGGTTTAATTCACATTTTGATTAATTCCTCCAATTAGTATTACTAATGACTAACACTCAGAAGTTTCTTTGTCAATAAATTGTACTGATCGTGAAAAAAATTGACATAAAATAATCGTTTTTCCGAAAGAGACACAGTTGCTTTGACTCGTTTGAAGTGGTAAATGTCACCATAGACAGTGAGAAACGTGCGCGTTTTGAAACAAGTGGATCGAAGTGGTTCGCCGACGCTAAGAAGAAGGAGCGCTTGGGAGACGAAGAAAAGGAAGTTGGCAAAGGGAAGGAAAAGAGAAAGAGAGAGAGAGAGACGGGTGAGAGAGCGACTGTAGACAAACGTGTCCTGCAGGCAGCGGGTCGCGTGGCCTTCGACGTGCATTGCATGATGCGAGCTTCTTGAAACGAGGATTCTAAGAGAGAAGAAAAGAGAAAAACCGAGGACTTTCTACGGCGATATAAGCGGATACGACGCTGCCCTCGACCGCGATGCCCCAGCCAAGATCATCGCCACTGATCCAATGCAACATTATCTATTTTACAGCAACAATTTATAAATATTTAATGCTTTTCACAGTAATAGTCGCAATTTTTCCGGTTGACTTTTTTACTCTTTCCCCCTTTTTTTTTTTTTTGATGAATATACTCAAGGAACCAGCTTCTTCCACAAAGTATTTTGAAAGTAAACGTTAAAAAAATAAAACAAAATATAAAAATGTTATGTTACTTAAGAATGAGTAATTAAGTACCATTATTGTAATGTTTTAAATTAAAAATACACTTAACTTTTAGCGATTTTCAAAGTTAAAAAATTGTTTAATTCAGAAAGAAAGAAGATTTGCCAAGCCTGACCTAACTTCAATCAAAATAAATGTATAAGCACTCTTTAATTTTTTTATTAGAATTGATTCGTAGAAAATGGAGTACATTTTTAGTTTAATGCACTATTCATCGAAGGACCATTAAAAGTTATTGATGGTGAGTGAGGATGCGATCATGTAATATTTATCGATTGTTGTCTATTTGAGGAGACGCCGCTTCATCGTACTTGTCAAGGTAACGAACCGTTGAATCACGGCTTGTTTTATGAATGTTTAGTGATTCGATCGGATCTTCTTTGTACTCGATAAAGTGTTTCACGATATTTCAAATGTACAAATTGATTCACCCGTTCAACGTACAATGTTAAAAACGGGTCGTAAAACGTCATTGCTCATGATATAATCGTCTCGTAAACGAAACAATTAAAATAAAATAAAAAAATCGTTTAGGAATTTACATAACTATGTAACAAAAATATTTTGTTTATTGTATTATTATATTATTCTGAAAATTTTTATATTTATCTAAACATATGTAATAATTTAAAAAACGTTGATAAAATATCACTACCGTTATTGATATACCATAATTATTATTATTATTATTAAATTCTACACATTTTGTAGAAATTTGATAAAATGTACGAGATAATATGAAATCTTTGCATCATATGAACTGAAATTATAACTTACGCGTTATAGGAAAATATTATCGCGAATATGGAGATCTAAGCGATTGAATAATATAAATATCCGGATCGGCATCTTTGCCGCTTAATTTGTACATTGTTTGTCGTGCAAATTGAAGTGAGAATTGAAAGTGATTTTACTTTCAATGGTTGTTGAATTTTCAGGGTTGCCTGTGGCTAACGACTTTCTCCGTAATTCTTTCACGTGGTGCCAACGTGACGTAAGGTATCCAACGCGATCGAACTGTGCGCGAGCTTCGACATTTACCGCGTGTTTCAGAGATTAAGACCTATTCGTCGAGGTGCCATCGAGCCATCTCAAACGGGTCAACTTGAACCAGCATCAGATATGCGCACCACATCACGAGAACAAAGATCGAGTTCTTGAAAGAGATGCACGATTCCGATGGCTTTTCCGGTTCGGGATGAATACTTCGACTAAACAATGAACGCGACCAAAAACTTTGATATGTAAATATGTCTAACTGAGAAAATATACGTTACAAATTAACAATCCGTTTACTGAAAAGAATTTTTTAATGAATCTGAATCGATGGGAAAAATGGCTGAATATGTATCGAATGTTCTTATCTACATTATTATTAAATAATTTCAAAATTATATATTTTTGTAACTTAAATTAAAGTAAACTTTTATTATTGTAAATTCGAAAAAAATAGTCTTATATGTCTGCTTAGTTGTAAATCATTTATGTATGATTAAATACCGACTTTCATGGAATACTTGTTATATTATTTATAAAAATGAATATATACTTTTTCAGTGAAATGCATGAATACAATAATCAAAATCTTCCGAATGTCAACTGTTGAAATATATATGAGAGATTATATATGCAGCCCAGTTAAAACACAGACATTTATAAAATTGTTGATAAAGTCATATTTCATAGAATGGACTGTGTTATAAAGTGGAACTCGTATAATGAAAATGCAAAAGAAAAATGACGAAGGCAAAGCGATGCCGAAAGGACGATCGCTTATGTTGGGTCGCGTACGATCGTGGTTGTATGAACCGACAACCGGTCTGCTACCGTCACCGCCACACTTATCTAGTTTCTCTGACCGATTTCGTTTCAGTTTGAGTCCGTTTGCATCCGATACCACAGTATTTGTAACTCGTGGGAACAACGTGGAAATAGGAACGCCATGCGATACGGGTTATCGCAGTCAGAAAAGGGAACACCGCGTGAAGAGTAACAGTGCAACTGGCGCAAGATAAAACTAATAATGCTCAATCACACACGAAGTTGTTGAAAAACTTTTGCCACGACAATTAGAACAAGCGAAAGCTTAAGACATCTTTCGTCTGATATGGATTTACGATTAAAATGCAAATCAACATCGTTCAACAATTTTAACTGATCTCAATTTTACACATTTTAAGATTTATAGTTATTTAAATCATACAGTAATAAACTTTAAAAAAAAAGTAAGTAATTCACCGACTTAAATAATTTATTTTTGAAGAAATATGATTTAATTTAAATATAATAATAGATGAAGAATTAACTATAAATAAAAATATTATTTTGTTAAATTATTGTTAAAAAAATGTAATAATGAAATAAATAATGAACTTTTAATACGAATATTTATTTGTTTATTATTAGAAAATATTAACTTAATAACGTCTCATTAAATTGCTATGACCGTGAATCTCACGTCTATGAAGACTAAACAATACCTGACAAAATCTAAACACACCGCCTCTCATTGTACTTTGAACATTGCACGGCCGATCGCACGTCAAATCATAAATAAACGTCATCCACGCGTGTGAAAGATTAACGAACTGCGAAAAGGACCGTTAGAGGCGGTAATTAAATCGTTCATCCTTATTCGTTGGACTTTCTATGCGCAATCCAATTAGTTCGACGATCGGCGTTCGTCCTTTAGCCTCTCGGCCTGAACGAACTAAGCTCGGCTGTAATGTTGCTGCTGTGCGCTTGCGCGCGAGCGCGCTACGCTGCACTATCACTTTCCGGCTCGTCGCGCGTGACAGAGTTGATAGTGACTGGCATAAAATATGCAAAGAACAGTTCGTTACCGGGCCACGTGAACAAACAGAACAAAAATCCATTTTACCCAATCGAATCGACAACGTGCTATTGTTGGTAATTACGCGTTGCAAAATAGCGACACGACCGCGGTCAACCCTACGACCTGTTCTATACTAAGTATGAATCAGGGTAGTGGCTTCTCTATGCATGAGATTAGTTCCTTAGACATTTTAATTTAAATCTTAGAACAGTTTAGTTTTATTGCGAACAATTTTTTCTTGTTTTATATAAATATATATTAAATAATCAATAATATTAATTAAAGAATAATGGATATAATAGATAATAAAAATAGTAAAAAAAATAATGCAGTTAAATTAACACAATTTTCTCGTGGGAAAATTAGTTTAACTGTTCAACTCCTACTCAAAAGTTTATTCTTTATAAGCTGATTGTAAGAAAAAGGAAGCAGTCAGTTTCTATTTGCTGTCGTTATGCTTTGCTATGACAATTGAATTAGACTAGTTACGCTACAATTAATATATATATGAGTACAAGTAAGGTCTCAGACAACAATTAACAAGTTGTAATTCAATTGGTACAGATTACTTTTGTAATACTCAAGCGTTTGGCTTGAGAGCTATTTTATGAAGATATGTTTTGAACAAGTGTATTGTAAAGTATATCAAACAAATCATTAATCTACAATTTTATATTTTATCACTTAATAATATATATTAAACAGCATTATAAACTAACAATAGAAATTATTGATTTATTCTAAGATCAGATTAGGTTGCTATAAGTAGTAGTTGTCAGTAATATTAAGATAGAGCAAAAGTCATAGTTTCATTGTATTGTTAACAACACAAGTCGATCAATTGTATAATTTTTGTGACTTTCTCCTATTCCATCGTTTGACGAAATGAAAGAAAGTGAGCATCACGACGATCCTGGCTGTCATCGTGCTTGGAGTTGCACATCGCGTTGCACTGTACTCTATGAATTTTGTTATGCGAATAGTCGATACATATTCATGGCTGAATTCATTTGCTGGGAACCTCGAGGAGGGCATCGTCTCATCAGGCTGATGCACTCCTTATTGTTCTTCTCTGTGGACTGTCTGATTCGCCGTCGTTCCCCACCCATCTATTTAACATCATTTCTGCGTGAAGAACAACCTTGCAGTGCTTCATCGTGTCACTCTCATAGTGCCTTGTTCGATTTCCGTATGGTTATGGTTTCGGTGATCGATGTTAAATGTAAAGCATTATGTCACCGGTGATAAGTAATAGCCAATTTATTAATCATAATTCGTGTTTAACGTTCTTTGGTGCATGCAGTACTTTTGTGTTGAATTTTCTTTAATAAATAAATAGTTTGTTATAATAACCTTTTGTTATAATAATAACTATTTATAAATGTTATAAATAACTATTTTGTTATATTAAAAAATAAGATTATGTAATTTTTTAATATAAAATTAAGATTAATATTTTTTTTATAACTCACCACCTTTCAATTTGATATAACTCTGTAACTTGAACTCACCTGAAACAAGAAAAGAAAAAAATATTATTATCTGAAATTCAGTTAATTTCAACAATGGCAAAGTATATTTTTTGTTCACATTTTTTCTTCACAATCACTTTCGGAAATTGATTTAAATAACGAGACTCTTTAAGAAGCCATACAAACTGTCGAAGTAAAAGACAAGAAAACAAATAGCAAGTCGTGGACAAAGATTCTGGAAAAAAAGAGTTAGTAATGGTTGTTTCTTGGGTCGCATTTAGAATACGCGAATAATTCCGCAACCGTAGGTTTGTATCCCTCGAGACTTGCAGAATAATGTAGGGTCGCGTTTAAAAGTTGACTAAAGCTAAAGATAGCTAAGTTGTGGGTCACTCTCGGGGATAATGCACCGACTTGGAAATCGTTGTTGTATGGGCATCGAATACTTTGGATGAATAAATAAAATAATCATTGAAACAAATATTTAAATATAAAAATAACAATATTTAATGATTAAACATCATTGATTTTGTTTCAAATGAAACATTCCAATTAGCGAAAAATATGTCACATACTAATATTAGCTTCACTTAGTTACGCAAGTTTCTAACTAGAACTAAACGATTTTGCAAGCTTTGACCGAATTATTTTCTAAAATATCTTGCACAAATTTGTTTTGAAATAAATGTTATAAAAAACTAAAAATACATATGAGATAGACAAAATATACTTTTTTAAATATCCATTAACGTGTTTTTATTATACTCTCTGCTTTTACGTTTAAAATCTTTTTGTTTGTGTTGCAAAATCAAATTGTATATACGAGTGTACATCATTTATGTATCTCGTTATCAAACTCAAATATCATTTAGGTCTATATACGTGCTATTCTTTGATATGATTCGACATTGTTTGCGAATGCCACACCATAAATGGTCTCTATTCTTATAACACCGCGAGGGTTTCATACGTGACTATCACTTTATAGCTTGTTCAAAGTCTGATGAACCTTTATACGCCCAAAATATAAAGGTCCCTTTTTTACCCAATGTAGCTGAGTGCATCATTGGCAACAACACAATGTACGATACTCTGCAGTGCAAAGGACACGGGATTAAAGGTCAAAGCCAAACAAATAAAATTGTACAAAAAACTTTCTCAATGTAGATTCTTCGTTGGTTGAAAAATGTGAAAGAATGCAAATAATAGTGTTTAAATCGTTGAGGTAATTTCTATTAAGAATAACGAAAGGGAAATTAACTCTCGACTGACACTTTATTTATTATATTTAGGTTTCAGCCGATGTCATACAAGATCAAAGTAAAGTAAAATGGAACGAATGAGTCTCGTATATATAAATCTGGTTTACGACTAATCAAGCGGTGGTAATATACGATAACAGTTAACAAGCGGCGGTCAACCACAACTAAGCTGCGAACCGCATGAAGAATCGCAAAAAAAAGATCTAAGATTTTGCAAACGTCGTAAATATGTGCCATAAGTTAAAACGAAGTCAATAAATGCAACTTGTTATACCTATAACATTAACATTGAATGCTTTGTTTTGGATATTACGAAATCTATGTCTAAACGTTAAATTTCTCTTGTCCTTTACAAACAGTCCGATTCTTTTTCAAAAGAAACAATAAGTTAGTCATTTTATTTGGTTAAGAAGCAGGCTGAATACGTCCCTTGTTGCCTTGAAATATTTATATGGACAGTATTATTATGTTTATATTTAAATAAACGTACTGCAGAAATGAACAGCTTCGTGTTTTTGATAAGAGTAGTTATTTTATTATCCTTTTAGTTGTTTCGATTTCGTTCTTTACTTTTTCCATACAATTTATCGGTTATAAAAATAAAACTGTTAATAAAACTTTTTTACAAGTCACTTTTTACGTTTTCATTTTACAGTATACAGAATATGACTGAAAAAGTTCATAACTTTTTCATTTTTAATAATATCTTATTTTCATTGTGATGTTTAATAAGCTTTAAAATTATGAAATGATATAATTTTTTAATAGTCAACATAATCCTAACTATAAATTAATTATGTGTGTAAGTGTAATTAAAATAATACCGCATAATGTTTTATGTAAACCGAAATTAAAATGTAATAATCACTCTATTATTATTCTACACTTTATGACACACATTTATTTATTTGCCAGTCATGCATAGCTTAATTAATTAAACAATCTCTGCCATTATATCTTGCATCCATTTTATATTTTACTACCCGCATACTCTATATTACCATCACATTGAAAAAATATAATTTAAAAAATATTACATAATTATCATCATAATCATAATTATGATTAAATAAAATCGTGAAGATACTGATAGTATTCAATATTTTATGAATATGCAACATATAACGTTTAGCTCAATATTACCATTTACTATCAAATGATATAATCAAATCATAATTAACGACAATTAAATGAAAGTCGGGAAAAGAAATGAGCAATAATAATATTACTAATTAGCTATAAAGCGGCTGCTAAACTGAAAAAGCCGTTTTGTTAATTCATTTGAAGATAAGTAAGAAATATTGTTGAATGTATTATCGTTATTTTCTTTGATACGATTTTAATGAGAGGATTGATCGCGTTGGTTTCCGAGTAATGTTGACGTACGAGTTTCGTTAAAGGTTGCATATGAACGAGAATATAATCGCTATTAAACGAGACGTCGAGTTACTTCGTTTCTGTGCATTCACTAATCGGTCGAAAATGGATGGCATCGCGATACGGAGTTACGTGGAAACTATAAAATGCCATGAGACTCGAAGAGAGCACAGACGAACGATACGAATAGGTTGAAACGAGGGGAGAAGTGAAGGTAAGGGAGAAGAGGGGGACATAGCGTAGATCGAAGAAATGCGAGCTTATTTTTAACAGAGGCTCGTGCGAGAAGCACGACAATCCGATTAACATACAATAAGGACATAATTCTCTGCTACTCCTCGACGATGGTGCGGGAATGCCCATTCGGCCCTTTTCTTCCTTCTCCTAGAATTGTGCGCGACGACTAAGCGTAAAACACCAGCCATCAATTTTGGTGAAACGCATAAGCCCGAGGAACCACAGCCAAACACAATTGTATGCTCGATCGTAACATCATTCACGAATGTCGACACGTCTGACAGAATGTATAATTTGTCACGGTAAACACTAAAAATATATATTTAAAAAATACATTAAAATTGTAAAAAAATCTAATTTAGGAACATTATTTAAATAATTAAAAATTAATACATTTTAAGCGAACATTTTCATATATTTGTGCAGAGAAATTACAAGTAATAAATATTTTTTATACAATGGATATTCATTTGTTGTTAAAACAAAATTTATTTAAATGTAAACTAAGATATGAAAAATAAGAGTACAATATCTTCTCAACTTAATATACACTATGTTAATTAGATCATTTAATTTCACACGTACATTATCATTAATTTGATATAATTTATAATTAAATTAAACTAATATATTTTTTCACTTCCTAACTGAATATAAATTGTGATATAACTGAAGCTTCCTTGTTACACTTATAAGTGTATGAAACAAATATGTATAATAGGCTGCGGTGAAAATAAGTCATTTTTTAGGACCACACTGATTTGATTAATTTTCTAGTACACGCAAAATTAAATTACATTAAAAATTACTATACTGTACATTAAGGTGATATCTCAGTCACATAAGAGCAACAAAGATGGAGCTAATGGAGAATCTATTAGAGGAAGAGAGATGCAGTGATTTCATCTGACATATCACCTTAACGCTGACATAAAAATAGTTTGCTTACATTTTTATAAGCACTGTTTACTTTCAAATTAATAGTATTATAGAAAAATTTGTCATACAGTATAGTAAAAATTGCTATTCCGTATCACAAATTTTTCTATAATTCTAGTATTTTGAAAGTAAACAGATTTGTAATAATGTAAACAAAATATTTCTACGACAGCGCTGCTGTACAGTATAGTAATTTTTAATGTAATTTAATTTTGCGTGTAATGTTTACCCTCGTTCAAAGAATATAGACTTTCGGCATGAAAATCATTTGCCGAAATAATACGAAAAATGCAACCGAAATTTCGTATTCATTTATCCGTATCGACGCATATTTGAAAATATGCAAACGCATATTTTCATAGAGATTCAGCTTCAAAATAAATTTATTCTTTCATTTTTTTACATCTTAATCATTTTCTTGACAATTTTCATAAGAAAATCCGTATACTGGATACGGAATTTCTGTTGCATTTTTCGTATTATTTCGGCAAATGATTTTTATGCCGAAAGTCTATATTCTTTGAACGAGGGTAAGAATGTCTAAATTTGGCACATGTACAACAGCAAAGAACCGAACGCAAAAGGTTCAAGTTTGAGCATTTTTATTAAAAAATGAGGGGTTTAAATGATAACTTTGAGTTTCTTGCGCTTGGTCATTTTTTATTACACGAAATCCGAATTTAGATAATCTTAAATATTACTCAAAAATAAACAAAGTCAATGAGGTCCATAATTTTTGTGGAACAAAAACGTATTTTCACCGCAGCCTAACGTATAAGTACATAACATGAGATAAAATAACATTCTTCAGTACAAAATGTAACCATTAAAACTAAATTATACAGATAAAACTTGCATTCATATCATCACTTTGAACAATTAAGTACTATTATATGCAAATATTTTTTAATTCACATTAATTTATATAGAATAAAAATATAGAATATGTATTTATTTTAATTATTATGGATTTAAACACTATTTAATTTATATTATCATATAAAAACTTATTATATTATTAGTAGTTGATAAAATTGTACTGAAATTGACGCCATTGCAATAAAAAAATAATATATCATTCACGATACATTATCATTTTCTCAAACTTGACAGCACAAGTGTTTCACGAACTCTTAATTAAACCGCGACTTCAGTAAGTTAAAGTCAGCAACAATAATGAAATGAAGTTAATTGTTTGAGTTTAAGTTTGAATAAAAAAAAGCACAGCACTGGTCGCTATCTGCTGGTCTATTTTTTACAAGCGATAGCCACTATATTACAGAGTCGATATCGGCGTCTTTGCGATCTTAATGGTTGCGCGAATGATCAGCCGGTTCACCTTTCGGGCCGTTCTTTAAAACTTATCTAATGAGCGGCAATATCGCGCGATTGTCGTATCGAAGCTGTCATTACACGACATGCACAATTCTCATTATTACCATCGTCGGTGCCATTATTGCCGGAGCGCATTGATAAACCGAGATCGTATCGTCGCCACGTTCGTGCCACGGTCTTTGCACTCGACGAATCAACAGATAAATCCGTTCTATTGAAAAAACTAACTGATTGACGTCAATCAATTCAATATCAATACACAATGACAAATGCGATAACTTACGATATTGTATATCATTTTATTGACTAAGTGCAACTTTGCCATTCAAAAATAATCGATTATTTTATTTATGAAATAAATATTGTAATAAATTAATGTTTTTAATTAAAAAAATAATATAAATTGTATGTTTTTTTTGGTCGCATTATTAAAAAAAACTTAAATAACGCATATTTTTTATAATGTAATTCTTTCAAATGAACGCAGCGAACTAATCATGGTACCAAACTAGAAGAAAAAGTTAATGAATTTACGAGAAGCAGTAACGAATAACGGTGCATCGCCACTTATAGAGGAACGTTCTGGTCGTGCACTTTGCGCTTTTCTGCATTATGCAATGAAACTCGTTCCGAGAACGGGAGTAAAGTGAAATGACGTGCGATACACAGAAAGGGAAATGTGATACAACCGAATAATGTTGACAATTGATGTTAAAATCCTGTTTTCCACGCAACAAGATAACCCGCCATTATAAATTACATTTATCTTTTTATATTTTTACCAAAGGGTCATGTGCGTTGAAAGCCATTCAACTCGAAAACAGCTGCTAATAATTAAAAGATTGTATGCAAGCGATACGTATTAACTTCAGCATTTGTTTCTGTTTTCTTTCTTTTTTGTTTATTTTGCGCAGTTCTGTTACGTGTTATATACACGACATTTTCTATTCTTATACATACGTAAAAGGCTTATGTATATTAATAGGTGCGTCACATGGCATTTCGGGTAACGGCTGCGTGTTTCTATAAATAAACTGCAATCGTACGTAATGGGAGAAACTCCGAAATATGCGATAGTAGGGTTGGTCAGTAACTGAAACGAGACGCACACTTATTTTATATTGCGATCAATTTCAACGTGATTAACGGATGAACTTATCGCGTGCTTGGCATAACAGAGAAACTGCTTTGTTGGGGTTGTTTGCAAAATTTTCATCAATGAGTTAGTTCATTTTCAATGGAACAACGGAACCCACGGAGACCTTTGGTTTTGATGCAAAATGAACTTTCGGAATGAAAATAGAAGCAAATTAAACGCCGTAATAGCTCCCGTTGAGAGCAAATTATGGCTCGTAGTACTAAATTTAAGTAAATTAAAAGGGGTTTTATCGCAACGGAAGAATGTATTTCAGCAATAATATATTAGAAGCATAAATAATTCGCGGCAAACTAGCTAAATAGTCATAACTATTCTATTTATAATTTTCTACATCAAAGATCACATTCAATTCAATTAGGAATGTGGTTTGAAGTTAATGAACCTACAAAGTATCTGCTGTAATATATGGATTATAAGTAAAAGTACGAAGTATGACGGATAACTTTTACGATGAAATTATTAATGATATGTTGATCATTATTTCAACATTGCATGTCGATAAATTTCGCAAAATGTTTTTTAACGTATTTGTTTCCAAACAATACATTTCAGCATTTAATGCAAAGTTAACATTTGAACGAAAAATTTATAAACATTTATAATAAAATGTTCTATTTGTATTGTTATTTAAATTTATAGTATAAATATAAATATATATGGTATGTATAAATAAATATCTATTAAAAATTAAGTTTGTTTATATTAAAATATAAATATGAAATTTGAAATATAGTTTACAAGAAAAATAGTTATAAACGATTTAAAATCAATTAGAATGACGAATACGACAATTGAATTGTTTGTACAACCTAACGACGCAATAAATTCAATAGAAGTGATACGTGCGTTTGAATGGGATCTTTATGGCATTTTGCGATTCCGTCGCGTCCATAACAAAGGAAGAATGAATGCTGTTCGTGGCGAAGTCATAATTCATAATTGTAAGTTGTGCGGCATGTTAAGCCGACAATTATAGTAGTAAAAAAAGTAACAGAGAATTGAATGTGTATTATGTATCTGTATATATACCTGTATATGATCACAAATTTACAGGGTGTACACGCATGTCAAGCTGATTCATGCAACGAAAGACACACGATCATATTATAGACAAGTCTGTAGACACGCGCTGCATATGAGAATACTGAACTTGCATGTGTGGTCAAAATAATGTCAAACGCCAGGCGCGATTAACGATCTAATTAACTGGACAAAACGCTCAAACCTATCACATTTGTAGCGGTTTTTATACACGAACATCATTATCTTAATTATTATTTAACTTTATCATCATTTATATTTATTTATTATTATTGTAATTTCAGTAATGACTCTTTTTTACAGTTGCAAATTGATAAATATAGTATGTGTTTTAATGATAGTTATTAAAGATATTGCATAATAGATCACAGTGTTGACAACATTTGTTACTGAATGGAAATACATGTTTTTCATTTAGAAAAGTAGAATTTTTTTCAAATAGTAATTAAAAGAAAATTCATTTATTTGCACAAATTATTGTTTGTTTTCCATTACTGAATGAAGTGTCTTCAATTATTATGCAGAAACCTTGCTAAACAATTTTGCATGTCATTAAAAATATTTGTGCAAAAAAAGAGATGAAGTGAAAAAGTTCGTTTGTAATCCGCAGTCGTGCATGAGGTCTGACAATTTTTGTGAATGAAGATAATAAAACAAGCACATTTTGTATAAAAGAGCATACGACTCGTTCTAAAAGGTTTTGGCACAATAAAATATATTCGTGACGTATGCGTGTACAAGTCACAGCACGTGCAAGAATGCCGTATGTGAGTAGCATGTATACGATGGCTTTGTATATACGCGGCTATTTGTATACCCGCGAGTCGCGCACTATTTGCGAGTGCCAGATCGTACGTGTACGATCTAGAAAAGCAGATGCCGGTGTTTATCTTATCGTTCAATTCGCAAAGGGAGTCCCTCACTGAGCAACTAACTAAAATAGCGACATAATGAACATTTGTATTCAAATTAGCGGCAAATCATGGTTAATTCAAGAGACATTAAAGTACCGGTCATTTTTTGGAGTTCAGACTCTTTTTCAATATCAAAGAGCGCAAATGCGCGCAAAAGATTTATGACATTAAGGTCTTACAAGTCGCTTATAAGTCGCGCAAATTAATCGTACACAATGTTAACCTTTGATGAAAATTTATATATTACGGTTCAGTTGATTTGGTAGAACTGCGGATCAATGTAAAACTTTCATGTAACGTTTCATTATCGTAGCGAACAAAAAAGTCAAATCAACACGCTCGTGCAAAGAACTAATAGAGAGATAAGTTTGTAAAGCAACATGCCTACAAACATTACACACGCGCGTACTACATGCATTCCGCTAAGATACAAGCGTTTATTGTTCTGGCATCTCGGATAAAACACGCTCCATATATATAATGCAATCTGCTAAGCAACCTAAATTTACTTATTTTTTTTTTAATACCAAGATCATTATTTGAGAGATAGAACGTATCTGGAGCACGCTGAAGGAACTTTGCTCGAAACGAATTATCGAAATTCCAACTAACCTTTGCGCAATTCCGCGAATTTAACTGAAAAGCATACTTTTGCTTTTAAAAGATAAAGTCTGTGTTAATTAAATTATTATGTCTACTTTATTATTATTCTTTAGCTTAAGATAAGAAAATACCTTGTATTTATAATTATCGATAGATAAATAATGATAAACCTTTTAAATCAATTTATAAAAAAGATAATGAATTCAGAAAGAAGTTCAAGAAGTAATAATTAGCATTTATATCTAATAAAATTATTAGATTAAAAGAAACTTGTATTTGATTATGAAACTTATAAAGAGAAAAATGTCGTTTTGCTAGGAAAAATGAAACATAAATTACATTGTTCACAATCTAGCTAGTAAAGTAAAAAGCAGCAACTCGTTCATCATCAGAACTCTTCAAATGTACGCGTGCGCCTTAGGTACCCCTCCACTTCGCAAACTATAACAGTCGCTAAAACTTGTTTAGAATTATTTCTACCGAACAAGTTGATTGACTCAGATGCCTTGTCTAACCATCATTGTAACTTTAATATGATGGAAAACGTGGACTACATTAGTCCCTCCTAAATTTTTCTTTAAGTTCTATGGATTATAACTCATCATATCTTGTAGTTGTTATCTTTATGTTGTTTTTTATTACAATTCCTCGACAATCACATTAATTATGATAACTAATCAAATTCATTTTGCAACTAAAGAAAAATCAATTCGATGATAATTCAATTCGGAGAAAATGTACGATAACTTTCAAATTGCATAATTAAACTGTTTCTAGAAACGGTCTAAAAAAGCAACGAATTGAAATATAACGAAAGTTATCGCATCAACCTTAAAGATACTAAAATAAATATTAATAAATATTAAAAGTGTACTTGCATCTATCTTTTTTAAAAATTCCCCAACCTTTATGTTATCCAACGTCAAACATATTCGATCAATTCAAAGAACTTTATAAAACAGTCTAACCATAAAGAATATTTACATCCTACATACAATAGCGTAGAGTGCACAAAATAACGATTTGCAATAGTGTCGAAGAAGTGAATTTATGACCCCAATGGGCCGCTCTTACGCCATTTTTCTCGCTCACTCATTCGCCACACGATGGGCAACTTTTTCCTTCGTCTAACTAGTTGCTTTTTTCACAACTCCAATTCTAGCATTTATATGCCCTCTAGCATTAATAAGAATTACATGACGTTACATTAATACCCTCATCCTCAGAGTAAAGCAACCTCATAAACTTATTGCTCGAGTCATTAACGTAACCCCTTAATAGATACGCCTATATACAAATTTCAAAGAGTCGTGGAATAAAATTGTAATTCCGATCGATAAACAATCGCAATTTTTCGTCATTAATCGAGGCGTACTTGTATTTATCGCGAGCGCCGGCGATACATTATTCATAAATGTCGCTTAATTTCAATCGCACGGCTGACACTTTTGGCGCCATAAACAATGCATTACAATTGCGCACCACGCTCTATTGTATCACAAAGGTCCAATACAAACATGCACGCGCGAAATGTTTATGTATATATTAGTCGATTAACGATATTATGATTGAGTCGTATACAATGGACGACGTGCGTTACGCAATTGCGAAACGTATCGGCAGACTTGTCTAGACGAATGCGATAGTTCAATTATAATTGACGATCGAGCAAAAAAAAAAGGTTTTTGCGCGCCCGACTCTCCCACTGCGATTGATTTAAGACGATGTTAAAATAATTCCCACCGCGTTTATTTGCTTGAAATCCATCCGGTACCAGGAAACGATTGCCAACGAGAGCCGATCATTTTTTAGCAAAACAAATAAATTCATGCTGATTGCCTGTAAATCGGACCCCGTTGCTTTTATTGCGAGAGAAAACGAAAATGATGCGAAACCAGGCAGAGGGAAAACAGCGCTTGCACTCTTTCTCTCTCGCCCTATTGCGCCTGTTTGGTACGTCGTCGCACTTGTGTGTTTGTGCGACCATATTGTACCCACGTTCTTTCTCGCATACCGAGTGGCAAAGCAAAACGAGTGGCTACGAGTCCCATGGCTATCGCACTGCCAAGCACACACACGCCCCGCTCAACAATGCATAACAAGCATTGTCTCTCTACTCCGCCCTCCAATTCCATCTCAAACTATATCGCCTTTATCTCTTATTCTAAACATGCACACGGTCTCTTGAAAATTGATATGTGTTTCGGACTTTTTCTCTTCTTTTATTTTACTTTTTTATTAGTAGCTTTCATTCTTTCTGCTGTGTAAATATATTTTTCAGTTTTCAATCATGTTTAGAATTTTTCAATCCATGTTTTATAATTCAGTATGATATTCTTATTTTTTTCGTTTATTATATAAATTAATACGATCTATATACATTCATACTTTAATAATGTATATTATTTTAGGTATTGTAGAATTCGTAAAATTTCTTAACATAATTTTTTTGAAATAAAATATTTTTACTATCCAAATCATATGAATGTTTTCAGTGATACGAACTTATATTATATCCGGCAAACTCTATGTTCTATAAACGTTTAATAACCATTTGATTTAGAAGTATCATTAATGTTTACTATACTTTCTAAATTAATATGAAGTTAATGTAATTATCATTTTCGCATTATTAAATCCGTTGCTTAACTTTACACATTTACAGTACAACATTTGTATTTTTTTAATAAACATTTAAATATTGAATAATTGAAAAACCAATTTTGTTGATTAATGCGAGAACTATAAAGTGCATATACGTACTTTACATATATGTACGTATATATAACACTCGACATGAAGATAACACGCGTCAACCTCGAATCGTACATAAGCCTTCCAATTATTTCTCCATTGTTCAAATTTTCTGTACTGACAAATGTACGGACAATGACCCTCGTGCAAAGCTCATCAATGATATAATGACTTCACAGCGTTTTCAGTCATGACTCAACACGCCAATTATTCTCACTGAATACTGACTGATTCAAATTAACTCTGACATACTGACATTCGATTTCAAAGCGAATCGTCCGAATTTCAGTTTCGAAATGTTGAGACTATAATTTCCCGACTTAATGACGATTGAGGTGTTATTAAATAAGCGTATGGCTACAGTTTATGAAATATTTCACAAGTAATAATGACAATGTTGGAAGAGCATGAAAATGCCATTAGTTAACATTTCGCGTAGTCACGAGAAAAATGATTCAATGATATATAAAATGTTATTGAGCAAATTTCGGGGTATTAAAGGTTTATAAATAGCCGATCATTGAAAACAAGAGGCTTACGATTAGTGCAACTTTAACTTTAATGATACCAAATGTAATAACAGATTTCAATGAAGCAATTTAGATGAAAATAATTTGTACTATAATCTCTAAAATGAAGTACAATCATTTATAGAATTAAAGAAAAAAAATGATTTATATAATTAATGCAATTTACTCTTTAACACAATTTTACTCATTATATCCGTCAGACTCATGTGAACTTAATTGGCTTACATTTCGTGTGAACGAAAAAATGCAGTTGGCTCTTGTAACTTGTACTTTTAACATTAGCAAGGTGTAGTGTTCTCTTGGTGACATCTGTTTGACAGAAGAAAATTTCACGTGAATAATCGTGTTCTACAGGTGACCCATTCAACTCATGGTAAAGCAATTGCATTATTGCATTAACATTATGCATGGACAGACATGCGTGTAAACTACAAGTTGGTAAAGCGTCATGCAAATGTTAACCACTATCATCGAGCTTGTTTCTAGCTCGTTAACGCAGACTCGGTTAACTTTCTTCAACCTTAACAGCCATCGACATTTCAAATTTATCAACCCGGGGAAAATGTCTTGACTTCAAACAGACCTGAAACTTATATTTTTCAAGTGCTTTATCAACTTCTTTTGCACTGATTTAATTTCATTTACTTCGACATACATCATGTCATAGTTGAAAGACAAAAAATAATTATGATACATACATTCTGTTATGTTATTAATGCGCAATTTATAAATCATGTTATACATTCTGCAGAAAGCTTTTTATAGTTAAATCTTTTTGCATAAAATTATTGAACCATTTCATCAATTGAAATAAAATAGAAACTTTAGTTTATATAAGAATGAATTGCACTTGATTTTCTTAATATTTCAGTGTTAGAAAAGAAATTATTAAAACTGTGTGAAGTATGAATAACTTCTCTTGCAAAGTAGACAATAAATCAATGTGAATTCATATTTTATACAACAGATAACGCGACAACAGTATTACAGTAAGAAAATTCACTTTCATTAAAGTTTCTATAAATCAAACTTAATTATTCGCTTTTCTTTGATTAATTCTGCAGCTAGCTGAACGCATGAAATGAAAAGAAGTTGGTTTTTGATAAAATGCGCTAATCAAAGGACGAAAAATGCAAAGAGAAATTGCACCGGTTTGCATATATAATTACACTGCGATACATGTGAAATATGTGCCAAGAATATTTACCGCAATGCCGATACAATTGTCTCACGGGCCTGAAAACGCACAGCAAAGAAGTACGACTTTCGATCGGCGCGAGAAACTAGATCGTTTCATGCGCGCGAGTTTGTAATCGCGAGTGCGCGCGCGCAAAGCAGAGCTTGAACAGTGACAGTGTTATTTTATATGTCCGCATGGTCCTTATCTACGTTTACGATAATATTTCATTCATAATGTCGATACAAACGCGCGCCTTCGTTACCGCTACAATTCCTCTTTAGGTTATCTGCAGCTCAGCGTGATAGGTACCAATTTGCATTTCATATTTTACGGTCATGGATAAATAGACTCACTTGTAAGTTCACCTTAGTCGAGAACCCATTCGTATTTCTGTAATATTAAGCATCACTTTTACGCGTGCAATAAATATTTGTACTTAAATAAAAAACGTCTCTTTTAATTTGTGTTGCAAAATTATTTGAAATAATAGTACCTTCATTTTTACATTTATAATTAGAAACAGTTTATTGAAATGTTATGTGAGAATTTTGGAAATACTTTATTGCATACATGATTTTTAAAAAATACCGTTCATTGTCATTCAAAACACGATTGATTTAATGAAATATCATATTTGCACAATAATAAGCATAAGATTTCAATGGGAATGCCAAAAAGATATTCCTAATTATATAGGCAGAAAACGAAAGGGTCGAAATACAATGAATACTATTAGCCGCGATGAATCACGTTTAAGTATTTTATTTTAACACGCGAGGCTCAAATTTTCCAAGTTCAATATCCCGCTAGAAAGATAATACCAATAAAGCACCGTTACTTTATTTCGAAAATTTTTGAGATTTTTGTTGTAAGACTTGTGGGATGAATGTCAGTAGTGGACTACTGATTATATGAAATTACATAATGAAGGTATGTTTGTAATGAAATGATTTTGAAGTCACAGCTCACGGAGTGAGCAGGAAGTGCGTGAATGCAGCGCACCAGCATACGACGTCAGCATGCGAAATTCGAAGCGAAACCATGTGAAAAGGATGCCCGGACTAGGCTATTGCCTATTTATGTTCCGACCATCCATTAACTGCTCATGGATTAATAGCATAAAAATTTATTGAGAGGGAATCCTATACTTAAGGTTAAAGAAGTACCGCGCGCGCGATACTTGAGGGCCCTTGTGCCGCAATAATCGTCGCGGAAGTGGTATATCGATACTCGGCTACTGACGTTCGCGGCAACAAAAAAGTTACGTGCCCGTGTAAAGCAGTTATCTTTGTTTTCCGAAAGGCAGTTTATGAAAGAGAAAAGTAAAAGCCGATGCCTTTATTAATTTGATATTTCAATCTTGTCGTTTCTTTACTATTCAGCTTGTTTATTATTTCAAGCAGCAGTGTTTTACAAAGTCTTTGCATCGTTTTTATGTCAAGTTCCGTACCGTTAAATTTTATGTAACATCAAATTAACGACGTTATTATCGATGTAACTTTATCTTTTACAAAAACAAAGTCTTTTTACAAAGTAAAATGTTAAAAACGTCGATACGAATCGCATCAAAGTAGTTTATCAAGTTTGATCGCAGCTAGTGAAAGAGTTGTTAATTTAATATTAATTTGATTTAGAAATTATCTCGACACGATATATTTTTTTCTCAGCCTATAATATTAAATTTGTATAAAACTACTATTTAATTTATCACATTCAATTAATCATTATCGCTTAAAAATGTAAACCAAAAATTTCTCTCTATTTCATTTTATTCAAATGATTTACGTGATTTAGTTACAACAACGTAATACTGATAAGACAGAACAAAAAGTGTCGCTGCTTGAACAAAACTGTTTTCTTACTACTTTATTCACACGGGATGACAGGCTTGTACTGATATTTACACGCGCTCGAATTATCGCACTCGCATGCGTGTAAATATCAGCGCACGGCGATAACGCATTCCCTAATACGCGCAATGTTCCTTTTTTTTTGGGTACAAAACTGAGGTGACTTTCTAAAAAGACAGTCCGGGGAAATCACGGAAACGACGGCTCGCGCGAGCGCGAGCGCATACGCTTCGTAAATCTTTGGCCAACCTGCTAAAAAGGTCGCGCTGACATGGGAACGCACGAAGAAACGTAAGACGATAAGCAACGTGCGGGCCTTCTAACACATCGATAATGCATACGTTTTATCGTAATATTACATGATATTTACATAATCGATGCGAATTGAGGCAGCAAAGTGATAAGTCAAATTCAAATGAAATTTCGCTTCGTGGGCCGATTTGTAACGCGATCACGCCGCTGATTAGGATCAATTAAGTGCGCCGGCAGAACACGATTCAGTCTGTGGCTTATCGTTTTTAGAATAAGGAAGAAGGATGTTGCGATGTTAGGATGAATTTCTTGCTGCAATTATGTTGCATTGAAGATTAATGACTCTGAATTAAGAAACACCAAAACGTGTGAGTTTCTTCAGTTACACAATCATTTGTGTAATTCGGAGTACAAGTAACAAATTAGAGAAGAACTATTTTTGATTGAAATGGGAAAAAAAAGGAAATCAAATGGCAAAACAAATTTCATTAGTCGATTGAAAAATTACGAATCATTTACATTTGTAACATGTATATGGTGATAAGTGCTGAATAATTAAGATATAGGTTTATGATTTAGTAAATATGTGGAAAATTCTAACTAATTGAATCTGACCAAACCTGAATAATGAGTCATGTGTATGTCATAGAAATTTACAAAAATCAGCTTGTATGTCTAATATGATATTATTTTTCTCGATTTGTTTAAACAAAATTACAACATTTTCGTATAAATATGAATGATAAATTATATCAGTTATCAGAATTTATTATAGTAAGATATATATTAATTAAGTTCACAATAAATCTATACATTTATATAATAAACTTAGGAAGTATTATATAAAAAAGTTGCCGTGAAATATGTTTCAATTAGTTCTATTGAATATATAAAATGTATTTGCATATTACATTTTTTTCAGAATATGTATTGTTGTTACTAAAACAAAATCGCAATTTTTATTTTATGGCAAATTCTGATGATTTATATATTTAAATATTCTAAATTTGTATGTTATATTTTGATACAGCTATTACATAAATTAAGATCCAAATAATAATTTCGTAAAGATTAAAATCTTCATAAACAAGAGAAAGTATCTGTAGAAGAAGCAAAGTGTCCTAAGTTAAGATACTAGTGACTTAAATCAAGAACAATGTTTCAAAAAAGATGCCATAAAGTGAAAGTCTTATTGTAAATCATTTATATCATGTATTTATATCCATGACACTTCAATATATAAAATACTATAAATCTCAAATTAAGACTCAAAGTAGTGTGTTTGCAAAATAATTTATTAACTCTTGCAATCATTTTTCCATTAATTTTGCATTTTACTCAATTTGAACTTTCATTATTATATGATATAAAAAGTGTAATACAACCAAGCAACTGATTATTTCAGTTAATGGTAAAAAATTGTTCATTTGATATGTAAAATAACACAAAGACTAACGGATCATTTACAGTCAAACAAAAATATTTTTTCCTTTGTGAGTTGTTTTTCAAATTTATCCAGAATACGTTTGCATGAAAAATAACCAGCAAATACGTCTTTTGTATTTATGCAAATTGATACTACATAAACATATCCGGTTGATAAACTTATTACTTTATTCATTGTTTGAAAATTAACTTAACTTGTTGAAAAATAGTTTTTTTTCCACATTTCACTACTTTACTAATTAAAATTGAAAACAAGAAAAGACAATTATTTGATATAATTTATTTCTATTTATCTGACTGTACCTCTGGTATTATATTGCGAACAAAAAAAAGCAATCATCATTGTACGCAGAAGAGCATGCAAAACCTATAATAATGGCTGTTACAATTAATCGAGGACATAATCGACATTACTCTTTGTCGTTAAATGATTGTAACAATGCCAATGCACATTGCATGGAACAGTGCCGCGCGTTCATTGGGCACGAATGCGCGAAAAAAATGTACGCGGCGCCCGCATTATCATCGAGCGGAGCCAAGACTTAATGTGTTCTGGCATTTATTCTGGCATTGTTATTAATTTTCGAACGACTGCATCGATGGAAATTAATAACAATGGCCCGAACAACGAATGCCTTTGTTTAAGACGCAAAGTGTACGTAAGGTCAGATAATGCATAGCAAAATGACGTGGCAGAGAGTAGACGTTCCTTGCTTATTCGATACACATTTCTGCACCGGAAAACTGACGTGCGGAAATCATAAAAGCCAACGTGCAGCGGAAACAACGTACAACGTCATGAAACCTGCCGTGCGACTTGATGTCGTTGATCTTGAGAAATAGCAATTTAATATACGAGCCTCTTTCAGCCAGACGCTGGTGTGACTTTCGCAGAGAGACTGAGAGTTAGGTGTTAGTATATATAGGTGTCGTTTTACTTACGAAAATAACTTGCACTGGCTCTACGTTGATATGCAATTTTCAGACTTACCTGAAACAAAAATTATAATAATTTAGGTTAATAGGATGATAAAATGTTGTGTAAAGCTTTCATTTACAATGTAATTTAATTCGAATAAAAGTGAATAAAAAGGTATGTTCAAAGAAAGTTAAACGAGAAATTATCAACATTTTAATACGTATATTTGTTATTATCTGAAAAATATTATTATGTCTTAAGTATGATTCCGTAAATTTCGTACAGAAGCATAAGCTCTTAATAAATGATTCTTAAATTTTTATTGTGACATTTCAATTAAATGTTCTTAAAATGTTATTTGAATATAAAATTTGGAATAAAACACATTTTTTATGGCGAATTTACATGAAAATACAGCAGTTGCAAGTATTTAGAGCATAGGTACAATTAAAATTTGGAAAGTTTAATTTAAATGGAAGTGTTTGTTCAATATTTCAAAAAATCTTACGACAACTTTCAGATAAATTTATCGGGCTGTAAAAAACCAATTACTAAAGTCAAATCATTACAATGAAATATAACGTGAACCTTCCGACTGCTAATTTGACGTCAAATGTCGTCGTCACTTTCTCATGACCTATATCACGTAAAGCAAATAATATTGACATGATAGGTCTTTTTACAGTTTTTCATTGAACATAATTACACATGATCACTGCTACGTAATAATGCCTAATCGAAATAATTTATTCATTCAACATTTATAAACACCGATTTCCTGCTATAAACACGAACATCAGAAACGTGACGATACTATCCGTTGAAATAGAATTGAAAATCATTTCTTTTCATATGTGTAACATTACATTCACTGGTACCGATAACCTCACGAATACAAACAATTGCATATAGTTAATAGACGAGAATTTGCTGATGGCAAATACACAAGATGCTGCACGCGAACAGCAGCTAATCTTAATCCTTTTCAACTGTGATTTGTCTAACTTTATCTCTTGACTTTTATGAAATTAAACTATCCATCTCGTTATGTAATGGTTGAATAATAGCGCTCAAAGCACGTATAATATAACAATAGATACTATTATAAATCACCGATTATTGCAACAATTATGAACCGAATTTAATTTTATTATTGAAAGAATGTGAAATTACTCAAGGATTAATTTTAAGTAGTGTAATCAGTATTAAATAAAGTATTTATTAAAAGTTAAGCGATCGATTTGATTTATAATAAATATAATTGATATTTATGTAAAATGTAACAAAGATAAGTATTTCTGCATAGGAACACATAAACTTTGTCAGTGATATCATTATATATAATCGTACACAAATTAAAATGTTTGTAAAAATGAACATTATAAATATGTCTCGGCATTATTGTAGATCTTATATAAGATACTACAAGATCTCTTGCTTGATAATTTGCGATTTAAATTCTAACGAGAATCTTACAAGAATCTTATAAGATCTCACATTATCTGAAATACGTGAAATTTGACGAAGTATAAAAAACACGATTTCCTTCTATTTCCACTCATTTCACTATAATCAAACAGGGGAAATCGTATTTATAATACTACTATTAAGGCGAAATAGGATACGCTTGTGAACCTCGAAAGATACTGCTACGCAGTTTGCAAAAAACCGAAACGCTGAATAAAAGTTTTGTTTATTTATCATATTTTTCCTAGAGTGTCGGCCAAAGAATGGTTACGGTCTATCATAGGTGTCGATTATGTAATGAATAAATTTTGATCGAGGCACATTGACCCATTATTCATTGTGTACGTAGATTAAATAAAACGGTTAATAATATGCACGCCCTCCATTGAATTCTCATTTAAATGTGTATACATGACTCAACAGTATTATAATTTTTCGATCGTCTGTGACATAATAATTTATAATCGACACAATTTATTAATTTATCTATTTTAGCTGCAGAAAAATTTCAAAAATATATATGCATTGATGATTTCATAAGAATATTGATAGGATATTTTTCATTACAATATCCTATTTCTGAATAAAAATTATGCATACATTATGTTTACATTCATGTTTTTTGACTTATATAATTTTTAACAGATATTAATAAATGTATTTGTATCATATATATATGACCTATATAAGATGATCTGTTTACAGTCACCTAAAACGAAATATTGAAATATCTTTCAATATTCATAGATTTTATCCATCAAAAAATATCACATATTGTAAATATCAAAAATAAAATTAAAATAAAAAAGAAAAAATATCAACATTTTGAAGTAGTCTTTGTGAAACAAATATGAGAAAGACACAAACAATGTACCTTAGCTCAAGACGATGAAGTCCAAGCAAAGGTTACTAGCCTATCCCATTACTAAGAACGCGCGGGAGCAAAGGTACAATTGTGTTGCATCATTTTGCCCGTGATTTGTTCCAGCATACTGTCGCCGAGGCCCGGCTTCCTCTGGACCACCGTGTCAGCCCGAAACGTTACACGCGTTAAGTGCTATTGTTTCGAATTTCGCAATCTCAGACCCACTTCCGTTCTCATCTTGCGTCTCGCAAAGATAAAGATGAACGCGAGAAATAACCTTTATCGCGTGCAACTAATGAATAGCTCGGTTAGAATCAAACGAATCGGCCGAGGACAAGTTAAGAAATCCGATTAACCATTCAATTATCCTTATTCGCCGTGTATAATCGCTATGCTTATTGCAATAATACGTCACGGCAACGAAACCTATTACACGTATTTATTGAATTTAATATACTTTATAAATAGGAAACTTTGACAGAAACAACAATTCAGAAAAGTTTTGTCGAGAATTAATTATGGTTTCTCAACTTTGATATAAAAATTACTGACTTAATAATATTTATTTGACTTTTTTATATGAATTTAATTGGAATTTTAAATGAGTTGAAAGTAATTAGCATACAACTTATACAATTATCAATTATATGAATCATATAATTATTTGCTTTTCTTAAAATCAAATGCAAACAAAGTGTTTAAAATTATTTATTTTACTAAGACAGCTACATAATTGAGGAATTATTTGCAAAAGTTTCGATAAAATATACTTTATCTTCTGTTTGTATATGAACAGATTAATTACAAGCTTTAACTATAAACCAATCTCACAAAGTATACTGAATAAAAGAATATAAAAATGAATTTTATTTACGAACTGAAGATGATCATAAATATTGCGGATAAAAAATATTGGAAGCGATAAAGTGTGAAATTTCTTCGAATGAAGAGCAAAATTAGGACTTTCTTGTCCAGCTGTGGGTCTCGATTAAAGGCCCCTGTTGAATTGCATGGGTCAGCGAAAAGAGCGATGATAATGCAACGTTGGACGAAAAATAGAAATAAAATTTTGTTACGATCGAAAAGAAAGTTTCGCAGGTTATGTTGAAGTTGCTTCTGCATCAATCGATCGGTATTACATAACGAAAAATTATCACACGTGAAAATGAATGTGTAATGAGAGTGAAAGAAAGAGGGAGCTTTCATCGAATTGGCACGTAGAGAGAAAGCTCGAATTACACGTCTGATCAATGCTATTATTTCAAACCGATACATACTTCAATTGATACTTTTTGTATTTTTAGTCTCATCAACGTATTCGTCGGCTACATAATGAGAATGTACTTGTCATTATTTTACACCTGCAATAAGATTTTGTTAACTTGAGTTCATTTCAAACAGCTTTCATCACAGTGAATTTCATTTTGTTACACAACTTGAACTGCAATTTTGTTTATCTTCAATGAGAAAAACAACTTTTAAAATAACATCACTTTTCTTTAAGTACTATAATGAGTCTTTAATTTTGATTAATTAAATTCAAATATCTTTTATGATACATTTAGTATTATTTTGGTGTTTACATTGGTACATTTTTTGATTAATTAAACAGAACACCAAATTTAATGATCTCAAATCGTAAACAAGTGAAAATTAAATAAAAATGTGACACTTTCCAATGATTAATTATCATAAATACCACATAGTTGTGCTTTGTACTTATTTTACAATATTTATGTACATTTATTTTTGTATTTCTTTTATATAAATATACTTTATTAATTTCAATGTGATAAATATAAATTGAATAAATATTTCAAAAAATATCTTTCAAATAAAAGTGATAATAAAACGTTTTTGAGCAACGCTCAAGAATAACAACTGCGTGAAACAAAAGTTGATGCTGACGGAGTATATACGCAATGGTCGGAGCTACTTGAACGCACACACACATATACAGTACTGGCTTCGAGCGTAAGTGCTCACGCGGAGCATTAAATCTTCAGACAATCGTTTCAAACGATCGTTGGCTTCTGCTGGGGTTAAATATGATTGTAAGCCTCCGTGAATCGAATCTTTTGTGCCCCATTGTAAACAATTTCAATGTTTTTATAAAATTACTATGTTTACAATCTGTTACATGTATAAATTAATTTTAAAAGCTTACAATACGAATTATTAATACGAAATATTCGAAAGTGATATTTGTAACGATATTATTTATTTTATTAATAAAACATAATCATTTAAAAAATTATTAGTTTCGTTATTTAGTTACTGTCAATAATTAGAATATTTTACATTAATTTCATCAGCTTTCATGATTTATAACAACAAAATAAAACGATTTTTGTAACATTGAATTATAGCGTTCTAAAATATGAAGAAAATTAATTGAATTAGATTTTTTGCGCAGGTAAACTATTTCATTTAATCTCTGTTGAGAGAACAGCACTTTGAACTAATTGAAATAAAATGCCCATAAGATGAAAAAGTGCAAAGGTAACTGTTTTATCACCCACGCAATTGATTAGCGAAGCCGAGGCAGCCGATTGCGCGGTAGAGTTTCACTACCTGCCGTGTTCGTGGGCAGTTCGGAATGCAGAGCACAGTGCACGTGCACGCATATGTGCATTTATCGTGCCAATAATGTTACGACGACGACGACTTGTCGTGTCTGCTGCTCGTGCGCCACCCCGCGAGCATGCATATACAGTATCATCTATTCACCTTCCGCAACGTGCACCACAGCTTCTTCTTTATCAGTTATGCTTTCAAACGTTTTTACCACCCTTGGCGAATCGGCCAACTACGTTCGCTGCTTTGGTGTTTTAATGCCGCCTTGCCAGGTGCACGCCTACGTCATTCGATCATTCATATACATATCCAAACAATTGCTTTTCGATTTTTTGTTGCGACTTTTTTACGCAGACCGATGTTCTAAACGATGTTTCAACCATTTCCATTATGACTCATTGCTTTTTAATTACACAATCCATCTGCTTCCAAAAATAGCCTTTAACTTTATAGACTTGAATAACTTTTATTTAACTTATAAAAGGGTGATGATATAAAAGTAATTATTATTTAAATTATTCCTTTAATTTTGTAATAAAACAATTTTGTATTATATGAATTAAATGAAATATCGATTAATATAAATATTGTATTATTTTGCAACATAATTAACTTCACCACAAGTATTTCAAAATATAAAAGACTTTAATCGTTTCGTTAATTTTCAAACTAACGACTGGAAGATTATCCGCTCTTAGTTGGAAGTTTTTGCCGGAAATTACAAGTTCTAAATAACTCACACAATGCCGAATGTTCGACAGCATTCATTGTGCTTAGCGCATGATGGCCCTTTTACGTTGTCTTAATTACAGTTATCAGGACTTGAACCAGAGCAGACGCAGCGTCTTAACTCAAAAAAAAGAAAAAAAAACAATTTTAGAATCCGGTACCGCAAAGGCAATTTAAAGTTTCAGGATACATCTGTAGGGCGAACTTTTATAGTTCCGTATTTTGCTAAGAAGTCACGTATTTACCGAAGCATATTAAAATAAACATTTAAACTGATTTTAAAAGATGGAATTTGTAATTAAATTATTAGCTTGTGTCAGCATGGTGATTCAATTTTCAAAATATGTGAACAACCTATAATTTTAACTTAAACAGTCTTTACTTATTCTTAAAAACATTAAATGACCATAAATCTGCGTTAGAAGAAATTATGCATAACAAATGCTTTAATATGTATTATATATTTTATCATTTATATATTTATTTATATATTTATTTAAATGAATGTTTCAGTTTAATATTATTTATTGAAATTTTTAAATTTTTAAACGATTTTTTATAAAATAATAAAATTATTCAAAGCAAACACCGCTAATCTTATGTAGAATTATGACGAATAGACTCACAGTAGGAATATACATAGTTATGCAATATGCGACACAACAATTATGTAATTTTGTGATAAAACAAATATTAATTCAATTTAAAAAAATGATTTCAGGTAATTAAATTGAACATTTTCAACAAACGTATTAATTTATGAACAATAGTATGTGAAATATCAAAGACAATTATTGTACATGTTTCTACGAAATGAAAATTTACACGAATATAATTGTGTTTAAGTATAAGTGCCATTATATTCATCTTAATAAAACCAACATACTCATTGTTCAAATTCACGAAAAATGTTAATTACGCATTATTAGTTATCCAGTCACCATATAAGGGAACCAGTTCTGACCTTAATAACACTTCCTATCATTCATATTTCATGCCAAAATATTATATAAATATTTAATAATTTTCAAATCGTAATTGTTATAAAAACGAAAACAAATCGTATATTCAAGTCACTCACTCACACACATAAATAAAGAAATGTTATCTTACTTTCAATATACTTAAACAGATTCCATTTTTAATTATGATAATTTTCTATTAGTCACATTTAAATCAATTTAAGCCTAACTTATATAAAATTGTATTAAGTAATAGCAATTTTTGTGCATAATAATATCTTAATCAGAATAACCTACTATTGATTGAACAATAAATTCAAATGGAAATTTATAATATATAATAAATAATTATATAATAAATCGAGCAAATTTACTTGTTTAAACTTCAATTTATATAATTCTTAATTCCAGTCACGCATCATAATTTTATATATTAATTATAATTAATGATAACTACATTAATATACCCAAACATAATTAATGAGTTACAATATTATTGCAATATGTTTAATGAGTGCTAAATTTATGGGATTTGCTTAAAAATCTTAGTCTTGAATTTCTTCTTCTCTATCACTTTTCAATCAAAAATATTCGGTCTCGAAAAATATTCAATACTATCAATAAGTTTGAGTTGCATGCTTGATTACAAAGATCGGTTAGATAAAGTGTTAAAGCAAGGCTCGCGCGAGAGATTACAAAATCATGCGGATTCGAATAGAAATGAAACGCTCGGGAGTAATCGTGAAACGGGAGAAACAACGTGTCCGTTAATCGAAAGTTTCCACAAACTGTCATGTCGACTATCCGCGAGGCGTGTTAGACTTCTGTCAGGCTATTAACGCGACGGGTCGTTGTCGCAATCGTACCCGAGCGATTTAAAGTGCAACCATTCGCGCGTCGCCGCGCATTCATTCTCTTATCTCCCCTCGAGCGAGGAGAACACCCACGGATTAAATAAATTCGAGATATGCCGCTCACGCACACGGACGAGGCTCGCTGGCTAATTATGCATCAGATCGTGTCGAAACTTGTCGCACAGTTGTCATAAAAGTTCGACACTGTGTTTAGAACAGAAAATATTATTTGCACTCGACCATACGTTTTTTTCAACATAAAGCAGACCTGTACCTTAATCGCCGCAAAAGTCAGATTATTCGATTTATTTTGCGTTAATCATGTTCCAATTTGCATTTTACTTTACTTTCCGTCTTAATTTCAATTTTGATTCCTATATAATCTTATTAAGAGACGTATATAAAAAAGCGAAATTATATAATTTGGAAAATAAAGATGAGCGATTAGCTATTTTGAGACAATGCATATTTAAAATATTGCTTCATGTATTTATTTAAATTATGAACGGCAATATTGTAATGCAAAATTATGTTAAGAGTTGATAACACTTTATCTTATATTGATAATTATGAAACAATAATTTCGTACGTCATTTTAAATAAATTTACATTCATATCCTTTTGTAAATGCTCTTTCAACTTAGTATGTTAACATTTCATTAACACGAAAACAGCAAAAATTCTCAAATTAATCATGAAGCGTGTCAAAAGTGAACAAGTTTCACATGTCAACTTAGACATTACAAGCAATCGTAAAGTTTAACACTTTATTATTTCAATGTTTTTTCTTAAGTGATTTGTTCATTAGAATTATGCAATTATTATCTATATATCAGTGTTATCATATCAGACAATGAAAGTAACAAACCAACATTCCCAATGATAATAACTTGACGAAAAAGTGTAACCGACGTAACCAAAGTTTAACAGCTAATTAATTTGAGCAGTTCAACTTGTAATATCACAAAAGTGACATAATTGTTCGCACTTTATAACACATTTGTGTATTTTATATACGAAGTGAAATAATGTATGTTACAATGAAAAAAAACATCGTCATAACACCGTGAAATACGACGTCATTATCTTAAATCCATTTTATAATTATTTACACAACAAATATTCTTATTTCATGAAAAATTAGCCCCATAAATAACAATTTATGCTTACTGTATGGAAAGTATTGACAAAAAATTATCTGAATACGAAATATTTATTTCGATCATATTTCGTGCATACACTTTGAGGTTTGTTGAACCAAAACATAATAAACTCTGACCAAGTACATATAACAAGTTGAAGATTCGTAAAAAGAGCACAGCAAAAGTAACCATAATCGTATTATATTCTCTTTTGAATGACCGCGGCGCGCATTTACCATTTTTTTCGTCTTCTTCTGTTTCCTTTATATTTCCTTTTTTTTTTTTTTTTTTTTTTTTTTTTTTTTTTTT